>KZ111258.1:432659-636598 GCA_002120335.1 Hypoxylon sp. EC38
ATTTATTTATTTATTTATTTATTTATTTATTTATTTATTTATTTATTTATTTATATTAAAATAAAATTATTAAGGCTTAACTTTAATTAATTAATATATTAATAAAGTTATAAGATTATTTAATACTTTTATTTCATATACATTAATTTATATATTAATTAAAAAAATAATAATTCGTTTAAACATAGCTTTACTTTTATTTATATTATAATATAAAATTTATATTAATAATATTAATATATTTCATTTAAATAATATATATTATTTAACTAATAATTTATTTTTAAATCTTTTTATTTATATAAGATTAAAAAATAATCTTTTATTTTTAATTTTATAATTTTTCTTATTACGTTATTATAATTATAAAAATATTTTTTAAATTTAAAATATATTTTAAAAACATATCGATAATTTTAATATTAAATTATTAAATATTTTAAATTAAAACTAAATAATTTATTTATTAAAAGTTATTTAATTAAACATTAAATAACTTATTATATTAAAAAGAAATAATATAATAATTTAATAATAAATAGCTTTTTTAAAAAAGTAAAAAATAAAATTAATTTAATTTATTAATAATTATTTTAAATTTAACTTAAATTATAAAATAATATAAAAGTAATTTTATTTTTACTTTTTAATATATATGAATTTATATTAATAATAATTAATTAATACTTTTAATTTAAGCTTATATATAAAATTAATTTTAAAATTAAAAAAATATAAAAGTAACTTAAAAAGTTAAAAATATTAAAAAACTTAAAAGTTTTAAGTAATAATAACTTATTAATTAGTCTTAGTTATAACAATATAAAATTATAAATAAAATGTTTAAAATATAAGGTATTTAAAATATAAAACCGTATATTTTTACGATTTTTATTTATTAAATTATTAATTTATAAACCTTTTTTTAATTTTTTCTTCCCGGGTAGCTTAGCTTAAACCTTGTAAAACTCGGGCTTTTGTGCCACTAAGGGTGGCCTCACGTACGTATGCCATTTGTTTACTTAAAAATGCACATGGGGTAATACGTATATAAGATTTAGCTAAAGTCATTTCTATTAATTATATATTATTTATTAATATATTTAACCTTTTTATAATTTAATGTGTAATTTTTATTTTATATAAATAATAATTTTATTTAAATAATTAATATAAAAGCTTTTATTAAAAATATATAAAAGAATAATTAAAAAGTAAAAGCTTATTTAAAACTAATTATTAATATAACGTAGCTTTTTAACTATTATTTATATTTTACTTATAGTTTATAAGGCTTTTTTTTACTTTAAAGTTAAAGCTTTTTAAGTATTAAGTCGTTTTAATAAAATAATAATAAAACGTATTAAAATTATTATTAATTTAAAATATATTTATTAAAAAATACGCACTTTTATTAAGCCTTTATTAAGCTTTTATTAAAAGTTATAATAATTTTAAGTTTAAAATTTATAATAAAGTAATTAAGCTTAAAACGTGTAATTTAATTTTAATTAATAATTTTTTAAGGTTTTAAAGTTTATATTATTTTTTTTAAAAAGAAATTTTATTAACTTATTTATATATATTTTAAAGTATATATTTTTTAACTTAATATTTTTATATTAGCTTTATTATATAATAAAATATAACCTTTTAATTAATTTTTTTTAATTAAAAATATATTTATAATTTTAATTATTAATATATATTAATATTATTACTAATAAGTTTTAATTAATATTTATATATAATATTAGGTTTTTTTTATAACTTAACTTTAAGTTTATTTTAATGTTTAATTTTTTAATTTAATTAATAAGTTACGCTTATTAAGTTATAATTATTAATTTATATTATTATATTTATAAAACACTTATAGTTTAATAATTAAATTAAGGTTTAAGTTATATTAATAAAGATTAACATTTTTTAATTAAGTATACTTTTTTAAATATTTTTTTAAATAGCTTTATAATTTAATAATTATAATTAAATACCTTTAAAAAATATTTTAAAATAAAATTTCTAATATATAAAGCTTTTTATCTTTTTTATTAATTAATTAAAAACAATTTAAATACATTATAAACGTTATAAATATTAAAGTTATAATAATATTAAATGTTTAATTAACCACATTAAAAGTTTTAACAAAAGTTTTATTAAAAGTTATTAAAATATTCGCGTAATATTAAATTATACTTAAATTAATTATTAGCTTTTTTATTATTTTAATATAATTAATTTTTTAATATTTATTTAATTAAATAAACATATATTTAATAAAAAAGTTAATAAAAAAAGTTATAACTAAAAAATGTTAATTTAAGCTAAAATACTTTAAATTATATATTTAAAAATTTTTATAAAAATTATAATCCTTTTTAATTAGTTTAAAAATTTTATAATAAAGCAAATATAAAAATTTTTAAACTTATAATTTAAGCTTTATTAAAATAACCTTAAGTTATATTTTAATTAATATAAATAAATTATGTTTTTATAAAAATGTTAAGGTTAATTAGTTTATTAAAATATTATTAATAAAAGTATTTAACAAGTTTTTTAATGCTTATATTATAAAAGTGTTTATAAGGTTTTTAAGTTTAATATTTTTTAATAAGTTATTTTTCCTATTTAATTAAGTATTTTATTTTTCTTTAAGTTTTTATAAAGTTTATAATTTATTTTATTTAATAATTTTTTTGTTAGGGATAATTAGCCATTAGGGCACGTAACCTATGCTAAGGCTAACCTTATTTAAATAGCCTTATTATATAATTATTATAATAACTTTACTTTTAATAATAATACCTTTTATACCTATATTTATTTAATTAACTAATTTTAATTTATAATATTTAATGCTTATTTTTAAAAGAATAAATTAATTAATCTTCTTATTACCTTAAATTCCTTTAATTTATAATAAACTTAAAAAAATATTTTTAAGCTTTTATAATAAAGGGGAGTTTAATTTAATTTATTTGGAACTATTAATAGCTTTATAACTAATATTTTATTAACCTTATTATTACTAAAACATAGTAATAAAGATAAATTAAAATAATAAATTATTGTAAATTAGTTTAAATTAAAAAACTATGTAATAGGAAATATTATATTTTATTAAACCTTATTAATAACGTTAATAATAATAAAAGGAAATTAAAGTAATAGAAAAAGTTATAATAGTTTAATATTTATTACTAAAGCTATTCTTATAATTAATAATTTTAGAATTAATACTAAAACGTAACATTTAATATTTTAAAATTTAATAATTTTTTATTAAAGCTAATTATTACTTTTACTATATTTCCTATATCTTTTTAAATTAAATTAAATTAAATTAATAACTTATTCGAAGTAAACTAAGTGATATTTCCTTATAATAAAATTATTAATAAACATAATAACCAACCCTTTAATTAAGCTTATTAACTATTATTAAATAATAATATTTTTATTAATTAAATTAATATATTTATTAATACCTATCTAATATATAATTATTAATATACTATTTAATATACAAATTAATAAGCTAGTTAAGATAAATTAATATATTATTTAATATAAGGTTAAGTAATTATTATAAAAGTAAGATTAAAAATAATTTTAATAACTATATAAACTAATTACTAAATTATTAATATATATATATAATTAAAGAATAATATATTAAAAAAAGGCTATATATTTATTTATTTATTTATTTATTATTAAATAATAAACCTATCTATTATTAAATAATAAATTTATTTACTAATGAATAATAAAGGTAATAGTAATAAGTAAGTAATTAATTAATAAACCTATTAATTAATAACTATACCTTAATAGCTCTCATTTAAAAAATTAACAATAAAAGGGAATATATTAAGGATAATTAACCATTAAAACATATAGCCTACACTAAGATTAACCTTATTTAAATAATCCTATTATATAATTATTATAATAACTTTACTTTTAATAATAATACCTTTTATATTCATATTTGTTTAATTAGTTAATTCTAATTTATAACATTTTTACTTTAATTAAGGTTATTTTTTATAAGATTTAATTAAGGTTAAAGGTTATTTAATTATTAATATAATAAGGTTTAATAAAAAAGATATAAAAAAAGTTATAAATTTTTTATTTTTTTAAAAGGTGTAATTTAATAATAATAAAGGAGATTATTTTTTAATAGGTTTTTTTATTTTAATATTTTTTACATTTAATATTATTAATTATTTTTTTTTATATATAAGAGCTTTTTTTTATTTTTTATTAGTTTATTCCTTTATTTTTTCTTATGTTTTTTTAAGTAAGTTTTAACTTTATTATAAACTTAAGTTATTTAATAAGTATAAAGCTTATTTTTTAAGTTATAAAAGGCTTTAAAAAGTAAATTATATATTATAAGGTAATATTTATAATTAATATAAAAGAAAGTTATATAAATTAAAGTTAAAGTTATATTATTATATGTAAATTTAATTATAATTAAAAGATGTTTTTAATTATTTATTTTATAATTAATAAAAGTTTAAAGGTAAATTTTAAGTGTTTAATTAAGCTATTTAGTTTAGTTATTAATTTAAAAATAAAAGGTAATGTTTATTTTAAGCTTAATTTTTATTAACTTTAAAAAGTTTTTTTAAATGTAAAAGGTAAATTTAAAGTTTTAATTAAAAATAATATTAATAAAAATATTATAATATTTTTAATAAAACTTAGTAAAATTTTTATAAGATCTTTTATTTTCTTTTTTTCTTATTTAAAGGTAATAAAGTATTTTATTTTTATAAATAAGTTAATTATAAATTATATAAAGTTATATTTATTAAATAAAAAAAAGTTTATAATAAAGTTTATTATTATTATTTATTAAAAGGTATATTATAATTTTATATTTTATTTTATTAATATTTATAATATTTTGTTATAAATTTTTATACGAAAAATTATATATTTAATTATTAAAAGTTACGAGTAATTAGTTTTAAAGTTTTATTTATTTTTATATATTTTACTATTAAAGTATTATATTTAAATTTAATAACTTTTTCTTTAAATTTTTTTAAAATTTATAATTTATCTTTTTATATAAAAGTTTATTTATTAGCTTAATATTTTTTTTGGATTTTTAAACGCTTAAAAATATTAAAGGTTTTTTTGTTAATTTTTTAATTAGTTTAATAAATTTAAGTGATTATTTAAAGGTAATTATATTATATAACCTTTTTAAAATAAAAATAATAGTTGTTATATATTTAAATTTTAAAGTATTTAGTTATAAAAAATGTTTTTTTATAAGATTATTATAATTAACTAATTTTTAAATCTTTTTTTTAAGTAGGTGTTATTTTAATTTAAAAAAAATATTAGCCTTTTCATTTTATTTTTTAAATTTATAATTAATTATAAACTAATAAAATAATAAAATTTATATTTATTAAGTTTATTTTTTATTTAATACTTTTGCTATAATAAAATAAGTTAAGTTTAATAGTTCGAAAAGATTTTAATTTTATATTTGGCTTTTTTAAAGAAAAGTTATTATTTTTTAAAAGCGTTAATAATAACTAAAAGTTTTTTATTATAAATTTTATAATTTATTTTTATTAAAGTAAGCTTTTTTAAATGAAATGTTATTAGTTTAAGCTTTTTTTTATTTTATTAAAATATAATAGCTTTTATCGTAAAATTAAAGGTATTTATTTTAAGGAATATTTATTTTAACGGGTTAAAGTATATAAATATTAGGATTATAAGAAATATTTCCTTTAATTTTTTAAAGGTTTAGTTTATTTTAAATGTTTATTTTTAATTTTATTTATTTCTTTTATTAATAGTTATAATAAGTTTTATTATATTAGAAAATTTTTTAATAAAGTTTTAATAAAAATTAGTAAAGTTTATAAATTATTAAGCTTTTTTTAAAATTTTAAATATTTTTTAATTAAGGATATAATTAATTTTATTTTTAAATATTAAAACGTTATATACTTTTATAATATATTTTAAAAACTTAACTTTATATATTAACCACTTATACTTTTAAGGTATTATTATTAAATAGTATTTAATAAGTTAGCATAGTATTTTTTTAATAAAAAGATTATATTATTATTTCGTTTTTATATAAATTAATATATTATTTATATATATTAAAAGGCTTATATTTATTAAGTTATAAAAAATATTATTTATTATTAATTAAAAAGTTATAAAGGTATTAATAAGTTTAAAAGGTATAACCAAATATTTAAATAGCTTATATTTATATTAAAAGGTAATTTTTTATTTATTTTTTTCTTTAATATAAATAAGATTAAATTTAGCCTTAAAATTTATTTTAATAAATTATTTAACTATATTAAACTACGCTTTTATTTTTTAAATAAAAGGAATAAAATATTAAATAAATATAATTATAACATTTAATTTTTAATAATTTATTATTAGCCTTAAAAGGTTATTTTAATTTGCTTTAAATATAAATATAAAAGGAAATATATAAAAAAAGTTAACTTTTAAATTTATTTTATAATTAATATATTATTTAACTATGGTTTTAAAATGTTTAATTCTTTTTTATTTATAAAATATAATAATTTTTATAACGGAGTTTTTCCTTTTATTAAGTTTATAATATAATTTTATAATTTATAATTAGAAAATTGTTTAATAGCTTTAAAAGTTATTATTAAAATAAATTTTTAAAACTTTTTAAGTATTTTTGCTAAAAGATTTTAATCCTTTTTCGAGTTATATTTTCGAATAAAGTTTATTTAAAAGATAAACTTTTTTCGTATATAAAATTGTTTATATTAGTTAAAAGTAAACCTTATTTTTTTTAAAAGGTTAAAAAAGAATTAAGGTTTATATTTTTCTAATTATTATTAAGGTAAAATAATATTATATTAATTATTTATTAGTAAAAGTTCGAAACTTATTAAGGAATAATACTTATAATATTAAAGGATTATTTAATTAGTAAAATAATATCTTTTTTCCTTAATAATATTAAAGTTAAAGGTTATTATAAAATATGCTTTTATTTATTTAATTATAAGTATTTTTTATAATTATACTTTAAAAAGTAAAAGGATAAATATAAAAAAGCTTAAATTAAAAAGGATTTTAATTTTATATTATTTATTTAAATAGTAAAGGGTTATTTTTATTATAGGTTTTTTTCTTAAATATAATTGTTTGCGTTAATATTTCTTACTTAGTTTAAAAGCGGTTTTTAAAAACCTTTTAATACTAGTAATTTTATAATAAGGTTTTAATATTTTTTAAAGGGGTAATGTTATAATAAATATTTATACTCGTTTACTTTAACTTATAACCTTTTAATTTTTAAAAGGTAAGGTAAAGGAAATGTTTAAAAATTTAAATTTAAGTTAAAAATCTTTATAACTTTAAAGGTTTATATTTTTTATTTTAATGTTATATTAATTTTAAACTTTTTAGCGATTATAAAAATAAATGATTTATTTTTTAATAGTTTTTTTTTAGTTAAAAAAACTTTTTTTAAAGGAAATAATAATTTCCTTTTATTAATATTTTTTTTATATAATAATTAAAGGTTTAATAATTATTTTAATCGTATTATTAATATATTTTTTTATTTTTCTTTTACTAATTAATAAGGGCTTAATTAATTTTTTAAAGGGTTTTTTTATTACTTAGCTATTTTTTATTTTTAAAATTATTTTTTTTCTTATTATTTTGTTTAAGTTAATTTTTATCTTTTAAAGATTAATTTTAACCGAAGTTAAAATAGTTTTTCTTACCTTAATTTATTTAACTTAATTTTAAATACTTTAATATTAAAGTAAACCTTTTTTTAATAATATTCCCGGGTTAATTAATATATTCTTATAAATTTAATTTACTTTTTATATTATTTAAAAAAACTTTTTATTTTTATTTAAAAGTTTTTTTTATTAGAAATATATAAGCTTAATAATATTGTTTAAAAAGGTTTTAATAATATAATTTTAAAACGTAATTTTTAATTATTAAATTATTTTGTTAAGGTTTAAAAGTTTTATTAAATATTAAAATATATTTCCTTAATATTTAAGTTTTATTATTTTTTTAAAATTATAATACCTTTTTAAAAGGTTTTTAAAATATTCTTTTAAGGCTTAAATGTAATTAAGCCATTAGTTTAAAAAATATATTCGCTTAATTTAATTAGCTTATTATTAATGTTATAATTAGCCTTTATTAATTAATAAAGATTTAATTTAATTAATCTTTTAATAATTTTTAAAAAGCTTTTTACATACGTTTTTAAGTATAATTTAATTTTTATTTATTATAATTAAAATTTAAAAAAATCTTTTTCGTTATAAGTGAAAAGCTTATTAAAGTATATTAAATTTATTATAATAAAAACTAGTCGTATTAACCTTTTTAAGGCTTAAATTAACTATTTTTTAATGGGTTTAAAAGGTTTGTTTTTTCTTTTAAAGTTAAAAGTTTTAAAGGAAAAAGGTTTTTTTAACAGCTTTTTTAATAATCTTTTAAATAATCCTTTTAAGGGTTTTTAATACTTATAATTATTGTTATTATTATTAAAATTGTTAAGATTTTTTAAGGTTTTTACGTTTTTATTAAAAAGAACTTTTCCTTTTATTTTTAATATACTTAAGTTTTATAAAGGCTATTATGTCGAATTAAGGAAGCTTATTAAGAATTTCCTATCGTAGGAATTTTAGGTATTAATCACTTTGAAAATTTCAAAATATAACAATATAATAAAAGCTATAGCAAAAACTATAACTCTAGTAATAGTTTTATACTTTTAAACTTAATTTATATAAATAAATAAACAAAATATACAATCCACTATATATTTTCGTTTTACACAATTAGCTAATATATATTAAGCAATCTTAAAGGTTATTTTTCACTTAAATAATTTTAATATTTTAAATACACTTATATTAACTAAATAAATATAATATACTAAGCTATAGCTTAATATATTTATTATAATATTATTAATTATATCGTAAAATTAATTAGAATATATACCCCTTTTATATTATTTTAAAAACTAAAGGAAAATATTAAAGTAAAATATCATTTTAACTTTAAAACCTTAATATTTAATACTTATATAAGCTCTTATAAATATCCTCCCTTTTCCTAAATACTATTTTAATTATATTATTAATAAATATTTATACTTAATATAAAACATAGTATATATTATACTTTAAGTTTAGGAAGTAATAAAAAGTTAATAATAACAGCCCAAATGATTTAATAAGGATTAATTCGATATAAAGTCATATATAATAATTAAGGGATTATTTTAGGTATAGGTATAAAAATAGCTACTAACTCTTTATTATTTATAGCTATAATAGTAATAGATTATATATAAAAAATAATTATTATACCATTTAGCAATAATAAAATTACATTTAACCCTATAAACATAAACATTAATAACTTTATATAAAAAGAAATAATTTTAAGCATTACTAATAAGATTATATATAAGCCTATATTTAATTATAATATTAATAAATCTATTTAAAATATGTTAAAACTTTTAAGCCCTAATTATAAGATTACATATAAGGTTAAAAGGAAAATAAATACTAATAATACTTTAATTAATGGTAATAAAGGTAAAATTAATAATAGGTATAAATGGTTTAAATTTACTTAAATATTTATAAACCTTATTAGTGATTTTATTTATTCAATTATTATAAATAAGGTAGCGTTAAGGTATTATAACTTAAATATAAGTGAGGTATAAATTAATTAAGAAGTATTAATTTAAAAAATAATAGGTATAAAAGATACTAAAGATAATATATTTAAATATAAATACCTATACCAAAGAATTAAAAAATAAAATATAAAGGAATTAAAAAAAAAGAATTAAACAAAAATTAGGTTTAATTTTAAGAAAAGCTTTTTATATATAAACTACAACATAAACCTTTATAATTAAAAACTCCAACTAAAATTTATAATTAATATCTTATTATATTAAATTACACTAATAACATTTATAATAATAATATTAAATATTTATTTCACTTTTATAAATTATACTAATTATATTTATAACCCTTAACCTTAAAATATATACGAAATAAGCTATAAAGAGGATAATATAGGAAATTACATATTCCTTTATTCCCTTAATTTTATATTAAATTAATAAATTTACCAAACTTAAATACTATTTAACTTCCTATTACTTTATTATAATTATTTAATAAATAATCACATCTTATAAAAAACATAATTAAAATAAATTCCTATAAAACCAACCCTATAAAAATCTTAATAATAAATCTTTATATTAACTTTCTCCTCTTTAGTAAATATTAACAATATTTTAATAACTTTATATTATCCCTTCTATTAAATTTACCAATTAATCCTATAATTATTTATTATTAAAGATTTATATTATTAAAATATTATATCCTAGTAAATCATTTATATATATTTAAAGGCTTTAGGAATATCTTTATAATAAGTGACGTAATTATTAAATTAAATTATTTAAGTAAAAATCCCCTAATTAGGGATTATAATTATATAAATGCTTATAAGGTTAGGGTTATTAACTTAATTAAATATTATTTATAGGATATAAATATTAAAGTTTTTATTATACTTTTCTACGAAAAAATAAGTATGGCTATAACATTTTAAACATTTACTAATAAAAGTTATAACTTTTAAATTAATAATTATAATATTTTTATTAAAACTTATATCCTTAATATTACTTTTAAAATAGCTTAACCTTACTTAACACTTATTAAGAAAATTTCTTTTAAAGAATAAACCAAAGATTTTTTTTAAAGGTAGGTTAAGTTTTTATTAACTTTAAGCTTAAAATTAAAAATCCCAAACTATATTAAGCCTAATCTAAATCTATTTAAAAATTAAGCTATTACTTAAACTAAGTATAATATCTTTTTTATAAGTGCGGAATTTTCGTATAATAGGTTAAATTTACTCCTTATATATAACGACTTAAATATTAGCAATATTATTATTAATGATAAGAAAATTATTAATATTATTAATTAAAAGATAACAAATTTCTTTAGATTAAAACAAGTAATATTAATTTATATTATTTATTAAATTTTAAGTTATAAGCACTTTAAGGAAGTTTAAATCTTTAAAGAATAAATTAATAATTTAATCTTTTAAAATAATATTTATACAAGCTTAAAAATAAATATTTAACTTTTATTATAAAAATTATACAATATATTCTTAAAGTTATATTACTATATTAACGCTTATTTTTATATTTTTTATATAACATTTTTTAATAAGTAATTTAATTTTATTCTTTTTCCTATATTCTATATTTTATAATGGTTTTATTACTTAAATAAAAGAATTTATTAATGCCTTATTTTATTCTTTTTGGTAAATATAAGTTAATCTAATAAAATAAATTAATAAAAAATAATAAATATAAATTATTAAAGCTAACTATTCTAAATAATTATATATATATTATAATAAAATTAGTTCCCTTTCTTAAGGCTAATCTAAAAGTTAAATTAAGAAATGATTTTTCTAATATTTACCTTTATACTTTATATTCTATAATAATAAAAGTAAAAATAAACATATATTCAAACTTATTAAAAAGATATAAAACTATTATTAAACTTATTTTCTTTAGAAAGAATAAAAAGATCTTATAATTTAATCTATTAAATTTAATATTATTAATTATCCTTAAAAATATTAGAATATACTTGGGTAATTTTATAATTAAAAATACTTAAAGTATAAAAATATATATTATAAAATTTAAATATAAAATAAAACCCTTAGTAATATATTTTACACCATTTATTACTTTTAATACCTAATAATTATTTTTTATAATTACTAATAGCATATTTTAAATAAATATTAAATAAGTAAGAATTTTTAAAGTGAAATTATCCATTATTTTATATATTTTAATTAAAGTAATAATTTTATCTATTCCTTTAAATATATATTTCGCTAAGAATATATATATATTTTATTTTTACTTTTTATTAAAAGTTATTATTACTTATAGATTTATTATATATTATATTAAATTTAATAATATAATAGCTTTTATATTTTTATTTAAAATAATATATTTTATATATATAATTTTAAAATTTAATATTTATACATTATTAAGTATTTAAATATCATTCCTTAAACGTTATAATATCCTAACATATATTAAATTAGATGTTTTTATTTATTTATTAAGAATAATAATATTAATAAACTTTTTAAAAAGCTTATATTTAAGGTAATATATATCCCTCTTTATATTAAATAAAGATCTTATTTCTTAAAGGATTTTCTTACTTATATATAACCTTAAATATAGAAATAATAAGCTTTATATTAGCTTAAATTAATAAAAGTTATTATATAGGATAATTATTAAAATATCCTTAAAATCTTTATTATAATAGCCTTAAGCTTCTTTTAACTTTTCATATATATTATAAAAACTCCTTTTAAATATTATATTATACTTATTAATAATTAAAATATTTATATCCTATTAAACTAATTCTTTTTTACATGACATTTTACCTTTAACAATTTAATATAAACCAATTATAAAATAAATAATTATACCATCTATATTAGCACTAATATTATTTAAAATAGTTATAACTTGGATTTTCCTTTATATACCTTTATTTTCTAATGCTTAAATAAACATTTTAATGATAACACTTTTCCTAATATCTCCTTTATCATTAAAATAATAAAGTAATTAGCCATTTTCCATATATAAATGACTTAATTTATTAGCCCTAACTAGATTAACTTTATTTAAATAGTAAAATATAATATTTAAGAATATAAATTACTTCTTATTAAATTACTTATATTTTAAAAAAATTAAATTTACTTTTACCTAAATTTTACCTAAATAATATTAAATAAATAATATTATTAAATATAAATTTAAGCTAAGTATATAAAGCTTCTTTAATAAACCTTAATTTAAAATAAAATTTTTATTTAGCCTAATTATATCTTTATTATTATAATTAAAAGTTAAGATATTAATATTATTTTCATATATTAATAAAATATTATTTAATTTATTTACTATCTAATATAACTTATTTTAATTAAGTTCTTTTAAGTTTATTTTTTAAGTTATAATATATTTTAAAATATTAATATAAATTTATTTATTTATAATTATAAATCTAAGTGGTATAATATTAAAACTTTATTTTACCTTATAATAAAAGTTTAATTTTAAACCTATAGGAAAATCATTTACCTTTAAAATACCTTTAGCTTAAAAGGTTTTTATTAGATAATAAATAATATGTTTAAAGATAGGTATATTTTTATATAAAGTCTTTTATATATATTTATTAATACTAGTATTAAAAGTAAGGAGTTTTTTTACTTTTTATAAATTTAGGTTAATATTATTATTTTTATTATTATTATTATTTTTAATGTTATATTATTTTAAATTGTAAGTATTTTAATTAATACAATTAAACTAAGCTATTTAAACTTTAGCATTATAAGCAATATTTTCTTTTAATTTTTTTAATAAATCAAAATTATTATTAATAAAATTTAAATATTTTAGAAGCTAAGATTTAAGATTTTTCCAAATTTCTTAAAATATCCCTAAATTTAATAATAAAAACCTTTCCTAAAAATAAAACAACCTAAAATAAATGATTATATTTTTATCATAAGATTTATCTTAATTTAGTTTTAATAATAAACTACTTATTAATAAAGGAATATAAACTATACTTCTTAATAAAATAAGTTAATAATAGTAGCTTTTATATAAAAGCCTTTTAAATTAGATATGAAATTTCTTTCATTTTTTAATATTAAACCTTAAAATAATCTTAATAATAAAGGCATAATTATAAAGACATAAATTCCTAAATATAAGTCTTTAATAATAATATGCTTTAAATATATTAGGCTTTACATTATCTTTATAAAAAGCTATTATAATATCATTAAATAGCTTAATGTTTTCATTTAAATTATTAAAGATTAATTATTTTAAATATTACTATAAATAATAAATAACAAAATAAATAATAATAATATATAGTTAATACCACTTATCCTTTAACAAATAAAATATATTATAACTTAATATATAATTATATATATTAATGGTAAATAATTCTTATTTAAAGAAAATATAATTTAATATTTTTATTATAAAATTTTATATAACTTTATCTTAATCTTTAATATTAACAAAAGAGAATAACCTTAATATTAATTTAAAATGAGTAATAATTAATGCTAAATATTAATATATAAGAAATTTAACTTTAATTATATAATTTATTATATAAAAGAGTAAAGATAGAATTTAAGCCTTTATAAAAATAAATATAAAATTATAATTATAATATAAAGCTATTATTAAAATAAGATTTTAATATATATAATATATAAATTTTTACTTAATATATAAAACACCATTATTATTAATATAAGTAAACTTTATTAAGTCCTAAAGAAAGCTAAAATAATAAATTTTTTCATAAGGACTTTTTTTAATCTTTTTAATATTAGTATATTTGTAATATATAGTTAAATATTTATAAGATTAAGCCGTTATAATAATAAATTAAGCTTTAGCTTTTTATTCTCATTCCAATTTATTAAAATCTTATTATAATAATTTAAATAGCTTTAATTATTATAAGATGTAATACCTTTCTTTTAATATAATAAGATTAAAATCCTTTTTAAAATATTTATTTATATAGGCTAGGAATTTTATAATTTCTTTAACATCTTTCCTTAACAAAATATTAGTTAGGAAGTTTTTAATTCCAATATTACTATAATATTAAAGAAACCTATAAAGATAAAAAACACTATACTTATTAATTTTAATAGCTCTAAAGTACTAATTAATAAAACCTAACATACTATCCTTAATCTTACTTTTAATAATCTCTTTAAAGAAAGATATAAAATATATATAAAACCATATTATAGTTATAATTAAGTTTTAATTAACTTCTTTTATTTAAATATAATAATATTAAAACAACTAAGATTAAAATTTCTATTAAATTTATTAATAATACTAATAGCTATAAAACTTATAACCCATTTAAATATAAACTAAAGATAAGATATTATTTAAATTAATAATAAACTATATTAAAAATATGTTATATTTAATAATAAAACTTTATACTTAATCTTATTATTTAACCTTTTCCTTATTTAATAAAAGTTATTACCTCTTATATATGGTAATTTTTTTAAGAAAATTTCTTATATAATAATTATTAATTAGCTTATTATTTTTTAACTTATTACTAACTTATAATAATTCCCTTAGAATAATTAACTAATAAATGTTATAAAGTTAATAAAAGGATAATTTCTTTGTTTTAATAAAGTTAATTCTACCACTATTATTTTTAATAATTTAATTAAAAATTAGAAAAAGAAAAATCAAATATATAACTACTAATACACCATATTATTATAACTTAATTAACACCTAACTATAATAATACATAAATACCTAATTTATTTAAAAAAAGATTATAAAAAAGAAAATATACTATTTTATATTAAAATTTTTCTCCTTATATTCCTTTAATTTATTACTTTATATATTATTAATGTTTATAAAATTACCTTAATTATAAGATAAAAATATAATAAAAATTAAAGTGAAATAATAAGGATTTTTAATATTTAAAAATTAATTACCCAAAATTACCTAAATATATGGCTAATTATTTTTTTCCTCCTTAATTATAATAAATCCTTCTTTAAGTTCTAATTTAAAGTTAAATTTAACACAAAAAAACTAATAAATAAAGTTAACCTTTTACATATTATTAACTTAATTATCATTTTAGGGGAAAAAGCCTAAAAATATTATTATATATATTTTAAACTTATAATTAGGCCTTATTCTAATGCTATTATATAATTAAGAATTAACTTTAGGTTTTTTTTTAAGCATAATATGTTCTATTTCCTTTATAATATTTAATTAATTTTACTTATTAAGATTAATTATATTTTTATTATTATTAATATTATTATTAATGCTTATATTATTAATAATAATATGATCCCTTTTATTATAAAAAAAGCTTTAAAAATTATTTAATTTATAAGATAATTTATCTTCCTATTATACATTATTAAAAATAAGATTTTTAATCTTTTTTAAAGGGATATACATTGTTTACTTTATTAATTCTTCTTTAATATTAAATATATATATAGCATTTTCTAAAATTTAAAATAATAATATTTTATTTTCATTACCTTAAACCTATTAGAACTAATCATTTAATAAAATATAAAAATATAAGTGATTATTTTCCTTTAACCATATTAACGCCCTTTTTATAACCAACTTTTTTAGCCTAAGATATAATATAAGATTTTATTTCTTTAGCTTTTATAAACTATATTATATTATATATAAGTTACTAAGAATATCTTTTATCTTATATAATAATATCTTAACTATAAAGAAAATATTATTAATAAAGATTATAATATGTCCTTTCACCTTTTAATATATAAGACTTATAAGCTAATTTATTTTAAGATTTAAAGAAAACTTTATAATTAATTTAAAAATAAAACCAAACGCTAAAAATCTCTCCTTTAAAAAATATAACCCTTTTATAGTAAGTAAATAAAAATAAATATACAAAACCTACATTATTAATAGATAATAATTTTATAATAATAATAATTTCTAAATTATAATTAAACACTATTTATAAACTAGAATTATCTTTAATAATTAAGGAAAATAACTTATATAATTAAATTAATAAAGAGTTGTATTACAACAAGCTAAAAATGATATTTTTAAACCTTTAAAAAGATAATAAGGAAAAGTTTCCTATAACAATAGTTATAAATTAGCTAGCAAATATTAAATAAAATAAATATAACATTAATTTAAAGACAATTTCATATTACTTTAAATATTATCTTAGAAGTTAAAGATATAATATACTTTATAATAACTTAAAATTAATTAAAAAAATTTACATTTAATAGAAAAAGATTACTTAACCTTAAAATTATAATTAAGAATATTTATAACATTAATAAATTACCATTTTACTACTATATTATTAACCTCATTCTAATTATAATTACCACTACTCTTATTATCTTTATTAATAAATAACTATACATTAAAAGGCTAGTTTTCATTTTACCTAAAGTGATTAAAAATATTACTATTAACTATTAATATAAAATATAATAAGGTATATTTATTAAAAAATATACTATATAAAAAGCTTAAAGCTTTAAAAATAAAATAATAACTTATTAAAAGATTTAAATAAAAATATTATTTTATTATTATATTTTAAAATACCCTTACTTTTATTTTTTCTTAATCCCTAAATCTTATAACCCCTTATAATTTTATAATATTAACTATAGCTTTAATTATAGCATATAATATATATAATAATATAAATAATATAATTAATCATAAAATATAAAACAAATATAACTAAAATTTTAAAATACTAATACTAATAAATATTATAAACGCAATATAAAAATCTTACTAATAATATATATTATTATTAGGCATATATAAAATATCATTTTAATCTTTAATTTAAAACAAACTTAAAAATAAAAATATAATATATAATAGAAAATTTAATAAAGGAATATAAATAATGCTAATAATATCATTTCTAAAAAGATTATATATATATTTTAAATACCTATTTAAAATATTAATTCTTTATTAAATTAAATATTAAAACCTTTATAACAATATTTTAATAAACCAAAAATAACTAATTTAATAAGAAATAAATTCATACTTATATAAATTTAAATAAAATCATAACTATTAATTAATACTAACTTAAAACAACATTATAATAAGTAAATATTATTTTAAAAACTTTAACCAAAACTTTATAAATCCCTATTATAATCCCTAAAACATATTTCTTATTATAAAACCTTAAAATAACTTCCATAATATTCTTTTAAATACATTTTATTATATAAACTTAGCATCTTTAGCTTAATATAAAATAATAACGAATAATTATTAAAATTAAAAACCAATATTAATATGAATATTTTAACTTAATAATCCTAATAAATAATTACCACTATAACATAGTAATATACTTCCTATACACTATTAATACTAATAGTAATAAACCATTACCATTTTCTTATACAAAATTAAATATAAACTTTAATATAGTAATAATATTTTCCCCATTTTTACTTTTAACTTCTTTAAGCTTTTCCTAAAGTAAAAGTATAAGATATTCTAAATTAAATTTTAATATTAATTTCATTTTAAATATTAAAGCAATTAAAATATTAAATCTTAACATATAATTTATCAAATTTAATATTTATATAATTATACTTATAATTATAGCCAAACCAACTAAGGTTTATTTAAATATAAAATATTTTTAATATTTCAAATTATTATAATTTATCCTTACCTTTTATATTTTCGGTAAAAATAACCTTCTTTTTAAAAAGAATAATATCCTTTAAGTATAAGGTAACTTAAGGCCAATTATATTTAAAACCCTACCTTACTTTAATTTAAACTAGCCAAATAATTATTATACTTTACTTATAAGCTTAATAAAAAATATATAAAAATAAATACTATATATTAATAATAAGATTTTATAATATAACTACTAATAAAAGTTTAATAGATAATATAACATTACTTATTTTAATTTAATAAATATTCCTATTTAAAAAGAATAGATTAATATTATATTTAAAGGTTAAGTTTATAAACCATTATAATTATTATACCTATAATTAAATATGTAGTAACTATAATTTATTTTGGAATTTAATTTCTTTATATAATTAAAGTTTTTCCTTAATTAAAATGATTAATCCCCTATATATAATCTTCTAACCTAAAAATCATTTCCATTTTAAATCTTTATTCTATTTAATACCTTAGCTTTAGTAAGGTATAAATAAGCCTTAAATAAGCCTAAAAAATTAACCCTTAAATAGTATTTTTATTTTAAAGGATTATTTATTAAATAAATTAAGGAAAAGTATATAAAAAAATAAGGATACAAACCAAAAATACTATTATATAAATTCCTAATATATATTATTATATTATATATTAACATTTATAAATTAAATAATAAATTAATAACAATTAATATAAGCTTACTTTATAAAACATTAGTTTAATTAAGCCTATAAGAATAATTAAACTTAACAGTGAAAAAAAGAGCTTAAATACTATTATTTACTATAACTAAAAAAAATAAATACTATATATACATATTTTAATTTAACTTAACTTATAAATTAATAAATAATAAAAATACCTTAAGCAATTAATAAAAATACTTATTATTAGCTAATATATCCTTATAAATTAGCCTAATAATATTAATATCTTTAAAAACTTAATATTTTATACTTATATTTAATATTAATATATTATAATAAAAAAAAGGTTAATCCGCTTAAGCCTATACTAATATTATAAAGTAAAAATATAAAACCTTAAGAAATTTACCAACCCTAAAAGCTATAATTATGTTTTAATTAAGTATTTAATTAAAGCTATAATATAAGCTAAGGGAGAATTAATTAAATAACTTTAATAATAATAATAATAATAATAATAATAATAATATAAAAGAAATTAATATATTATTTAAAAAAAGAAAAAAATAAGGTAAAAATAATAATATATAATTGATTTTTCCTAATCTTAATAACTAAATCTATGCTTTATTACCTTTTATACTATTATTCTTAATTAACTAATTAACCATAAATAATAATAAAATTATTAGCTTAAAAAATAACAAGTATAAAAGGTAATCTTAATATTATAAATTAAGAAATACCTAATAAAATTTCCCTTTTAAAGATAATAAAGATATAACTTAAAAGAAAAAAAATTGAAAATATTAATTAAAAAATACCAAAATTGATAAATACTTACTAACTATAAGAATAAATAAAAAAAGAATTAATCTATTTATTATCTTTAACTACTTACTTACTTTAAATAATATTAAAAAACTTCCATTATATTCTTTAATTAAAATTTCCAAAACCAATATTATATATAAAAAGGATTTAATCTTTTATTAAATATAATAAACCTATTTTTATTAAACCCATTAATAACCCTATTATAATATATTATATATTTAAAAGCTATCTTTAAAAGCTTAAAATTATATGTATTACTTATACTACCAAATAAAGTACTTATAAATAAAAATAAATCAAAAATTAAATTAACCAAACCATTAAATTTAATAATACTTCTAATACTATTATTTAACTCTTTAAATAAAGAACAAAACCGCTTAAAAAAACATTTATTAATATTACTATATGAACCTAAATAACTAAATATATAATTAAATAATTTATTAAAAATATTAAAATATATAAATATAAAATTAAAATTACCCCTTATTATATTATTACTAACAATATTTATATTATCCTTAACATTTGAATTAATATACTTAATACTAGTAATAATTAAGCCCTTTATATTAGATTAAAATTTCCAAAATAAAATTAACTTACCATTATAGAAAATAGCTTAATAAAATTTCTTAATACTTTATTAAAAAATGTAGAAAAGGAAACTTTAACTTTTATCCTTTATAAAAAAATAAGATACATTTATAAAAATAAACCATATAAACTAAATAAAAAAATATTTGCTAAGCATTTTATAAAAAAGGAGGAGCTTTTAATTTTAATACTTTATTAAAACCTTTAAATTTCTAATAATCACTTTCCCTAAAATATAAAGCATATAAGTAATAAATTTATACTTATTATTATCCCTAAAATCTAACTTAAGAAAAAATATAATATAATTAAAATTAAAAATGTAATAAATATTAAAACAAAACAAAATAATATTAAAATAATTATTAATTATATTAACATTATTACTAATAAATAATACAAATTTATATATCCTATTTACTTTAAACCACTTATTATAAACTTTATTAATAATATAACCTTACTTAATTAAATTAAAAGATATTATAACCTTATAAACTTTATTATATTTAATAAATATAATAAAATTACTAAATAAAGCTATAATAAGATGTTTTAACAAAAGATAATATACCAAATCCCCTTTATTAAAGGAATTACATAATTTATTAACACTTAGGAACTTTAATAATCGCCATAGCTTTGAAATAAAGGTAGGAAACTCTTAATATACGAAATTAAAAATAATAAAATATTAATAATATTTAAAATACAAATAAATATAAAAATAATAAATATTTTTACATAATATATTATTAATAGAAATAATAATCAATTCTAAAGGATCTTTACTTAATAAAAAAAATAAAAAAATATAATTATAAAAACTTAATAACTTGTTATTTATAAAAAACCTTATAATTATATAAATAAAATAAGTAATAAGGAATTAAACCTATTAAGGAAATATACCTTTTAACTTAATAGGATATAACCATTATAAGATTAAATTAATTAATATAATTTAATTAATAAAAAAAATTAAATTCCTAACAAACTATTTTTTACTTTTAGCTTAAACATTATAAGCTAATATATAATATTTATAATAAATAATATTATAATATATACCTTTATTATTAATAACTTAAAGTATTAATAATAAATTTAAATTAATATAAATAAGATAATAAATATTAATATAATAAAAGATAATCTTACAATCTTTTTTATTTACTAAAAGCTTCGAAGGAATTAATAAAAATTTTATAATAATTAGATTTACTAAAACTACATTTAATAATAATATATTTAATAAAATAATATTATATACTATAATAAATAAAATAATAAAACTAAAATTATTAAAAGATTATTTATTATAAAAATAATTAAGGAGGAATTTTAATAAGATATTACCTATAAATTAAATTAAAAACGAAAAAGAAATATTATATTAATTATATAAGCATAACAAACATTAGTAAATAAATAAACATATCGTTATAAAACTTAGGCTTTTATGCCACTAAGGGTAGCCTTTTAGTTAAAGGCATTACTTAAGTTATAAAAAATTAAACTTATATATTATTTATAATTTCCTATGTTTAAAAAGCTAATAATATTTAGTTAAATAATATTTTACGAATTTTTACTTTTAAGCTAAAGTATTTAAAAGGTGGTTTTTTTTAAAACGGTTAATTATTAACGATTAATTGCTTATTAAAATAAAAGTAAAAAAGTTAACTTTTTTTTTAAATTATTAAGTATTAAATTTATGTTAATAATTAGGTTATTTATTAATTATATAATGTATTTAATAATAATAGTTTAAGCGAAATTTTTTAATTTTTTTAATTATTTTTTATTTCCTTTTTATAACTAGGTAAAATTAATATATTTTTTTATAAAAAGGTTATTAATTTAATTTTCCTTAATTTTTACTTAAGCTTTAATATTAGTTTAAAATTGTTTAATTTATTATTAAACTTTTTAAAGTTTTTTAAAAGCTTTTTATTAATTATTAACTATTTATTTTAACTTATTAATTATTTAAGTTTATACTTTATTATTAGTAGTAAACTTTATAATTATTTTTTAAATTAATTTAATAAAATTTAAGTTAGCTTATTTAATTTATTATTTAAAGTGGGTAATTTATTTTTTTATTATTATAATGTAATTATATTAAAGCTTTATTATTATTTAATATATAATACGTAATTTATTATATTATTAATATAGTTTTTTTTAATTGTTTTAATAAATAATTTTAATATTAATTATTAATGTTTAAAAGTTATTATATACTTTTTATATTTAATTATATAATTAAATTAATTATTTAAAGGGATTATTAATTTTAAGATTTAATTTTTAAATTTTAAAAGTATTTTTTATAATTATTTTATAGTTTTAAAGTTTATAAAAAATAAAGGTATTATTATTATTAGCTAATAATATTAATATATTTAAGAATAAAAGTATAAGGTTAAAAAGGTTAATATTTAAAAGTTATATAAGAAATTTTCTTTAAAATATATGCTTTTAATATTATTAAAAGGTTAATTTGTTTATAATAAAAAGTATTTTTTTAAAAAAAGAAAAAAAGGGATTTTTATTTTTTTTAAATTACTATTAAAAAAAAATAAAAGCAAAGGTAAATTTTAAATAATAATAAAAAATAATTTTTTATTTAAGTTAAAAAAAAGTTATATAATAAAAGTATTAATTTTAAATAATTATAAAAATAATAATAAAAGATTAAAATAAGTTATAAAAGTAAGTTTATATAAGGTAATATAATTTTAAAATTAAATATTATTTTATTAACTTATATATTAAAGTTAATTTAAAATAACTTTAAAAAATAAAAAATTATTTATAATAAAATAATTAAGTTTAAAATGTATAATTTAATTTTAATTAATAATTTTCTAAGGTTTTAAAGTTTATATTTTTTTTAAAAAAAAAAGTTTTATTAACTTATTTATATATATTTTAAAGTATATATTTTTTAACTTAATATTCTTATATTAACTTTATTATATAATAAAATATAACCTTTTAATTAATCTTTTTTTAATTAAAAGTATAACTATAATTTTAACCGTTAATACACATTAATACCACTATTAACAAGTCTTAGCTAGTATTCACGTGTGATAAAATTCGAGTAGGAAGTATAAAATCGAGATATAGGGATATTATTAAATTAACGGTGCATAGAAATGAGAAATTTTATACATTTTCGGTGCGGAAGGAAATCCACTACCATTAATTTTACAAGAGGGGAGCGCAGTTGCGTTTCGAAGGCCGGTATACTCCACGATGATCCGCCCTAGAAAATGACACCTTTAAAAGGGAATAAAGAAGAAACAGTGGAGAGAGAGAGAAACCTATGAAGAGCAAACATTAACGGCATCTCGGTTTTTCATAGCATGAGAAATACCTGTTAATCGAAATCAAGGCAAATATAATCCCATTCTCCTAGCAACGAACCCTACAAAGTCCTGCTGACAATATGATATAAAGCATGAAATATGCTATGCTGACGGATATCATGATCAATAGTGGAGCAACGTTACAGAGGAAATCATTTCCGAAATGAAATTCGGCTGAACGCGAACGCAGATATGTTCTCACGAAAGGAAAATGTATAGGGCCAACGGAACTGCCGAGGGAGGTGATCCTATGATTCGACTGTTAACGCTAACAGATATATTCTATTCCATGTTCATTAAGTCTTCCTGTCATATTTCATCTCTATCGCCGATTTAATATAGTATTCTCTTTTAAAAACCTCATTCTGCTAAGAACACCGGAGCCCCTACGGGCCTACGGTCAACGCATTTTTAACTAGCGCGGAAGGACAGCGATGATATATGGGTTCAGATATATTTGAGGTCAACTGGGAATTTGCCATATCATTAGAAACAAAGGAGCAAAATCAGAAAGGCGCTTACGTTGCGCTTCTATTAATGGCGCGTTCCTGTATACGGCGGCTAATTCTACTCAACGTATGTGATGCCGGGAAATTGGCACATCTTTTTCTCTGTCAGCCTGGGGATTGGCTGTTCAATCAATATTCCGCAGTCGCTTCTTAGCCTTAGATGAGCGGTATTTATACCACTTTTTCACACGGTGGATAACTGACAATTTGCGAGATCTGCCGATGAACCGAACGCGAGCTTATAGGCTCTCGACTGAAGCCAATACGTAGGAATACTACTTCAGAGATCTTTGGTAAAGAGATAAGCACTTATATTACAATTTAGGGCTAAGGAATCCCTTACCTCTTTATGTGCCCGGCCCCCCCCGGGGGGCGGTCGCTTTCATGTAACCTGCTCGTATGAGCCGATTTTTGAGGAAGATTGGCACAGTGTGGTCGGTTGAAGCACATTACAACATTTAAATAGTATCAGCCGCCGTTGTAAGTGAAGCCCACGACTTGTGTCAAGTCAAACCGGGGTTTTCACAATGCCTTTAGCACACGTTACTAGGTTTGGATTTTTAGCAACTTTGCTGCTTGTAGCCGCGGAACCGTTTAGCCAAACACGCCATCGGTCAGGGTTTCAGCTGAGATTCTTAAATGGCTCGTCACAGGTGAAGCCATCCTACGACTATGTCATCGTTGGCGCAGGTACAGCAGGTTTGACTGTAGCCGACCGTTTAACAATAGATGGGAAATGTGAGTCCAGAGAAAGACTGCTGTATAAACGTACACTTGGGCAATTACTGAGCCAAATATAGATACCGTTCTTGTTGTGGAAAATGGCGATGTGGGTAAGACACCTATGAAGCACCATCAACCAAAGGAGGAATGGATAGTTAATATTTATCTTAAGTTGACTCCCCCAGAATTAAGCAGGTCTATTCCGGTACTGCTGCCATCGGTCCCACCTGGTCGTATCATATCAATTCTGTTCCTCAAGTCAATCTGCAAAACCGAAGCACAGCGGTCATCGCTGGGAATCTGGTCGGGGGTAGCTCGGCTATTAATGCTATGATGACTGTGCGAGGGACATCAGAGGATTATGATCGATGGGGTAGCTTCTTCGGTAATAGCTCTACATGGTCATGGGATGGTTTATTGCCATATCTAAAGAAGGTATTAGGTCACCTTCCTTCCTTAAATTCAGTTCTAACTGGTCACCAAAAGGCCTTAAATTTCGTGCCACCCGACCCAGCCGTGGCGGAGTATGTAAATATCACATACGACACTTCATACTGGGGCAACAGCTCTGATGTATACGCTGGATGGCCATCTTTCCAATGGCCTGGTTTAGGTGGGTTGCCCATATCTACTGCATTCAAGCTAGGTGGTTTTACTAAAATAAGACGAAGTATCACAAATTGAGGCCTTTAGAGACATACCTGGAGTTGAGTTCCCTCCCGACTCTGGAGCAGGTCGGGCTGGTGTGTATTGGTTCCCAACTTTCATGGACCCCCGAAAGGTTCAGAGGTCATATGCGAGGACTGGACACTTTGACGGGATAAACAGAACGAATCATGATGTTGTTACCAAGTCTAAGGTGACGAGAATTCTGCTTGAGGATGGGACGGCCACCGGAGTCATCTTCCAACAGAAGCTGGGCAATGACACTACTAATACTATCGTTAAGGCGAACCGTGAAGTCATTCTCTCCGCGGGTGCGATCCATTCTCCTCAGCTATTACAACTCAGTGGTATTGGGCCGCGTAAACTTCTCAAGTCAGCGGGCATCAACGTAGCCGTCGATTTGCCAGGTGTTGGCCAGAATTTCCAGGATCATCCAATGATGTTCATGAGTATCGTGCGTAAGTAGCCTTAAAAAACCTAGACATGGTGCCTTACGTGTCCGAGAAAGCTAAATACCTAAATATCTGCTTCTATAGTACAAAATTTTACTATTCACCCGAGTCCGATAGATATGTTCCAAAATCCCAATTTTACTAACTGGGCCCAAGAGTTATGGAGGGCGAACAAGACGGGTGAGTATAAAAACGGCTATCAGTTAAGTGCATAACTGATCTGAACTAACGTGTGGCGCTATCTAGGCCCATATTCCATCGGCATAGGCAATGCTGCGGCATGGTTAGGAATGCCAGTCATCTCTCCTAGCAGGTTTGAGAGCATAGCAAACAAGTTGGAAAACCAAGATCATGGAGCTCAGTTAGCTCCTGGAACCGATCCAACGGTCGTTGCTGGTGAGTACCTTATGCATAAAATGTTAACGTTTATGAAAGAAAAGAATGAGAGGAGATAGGAGGAAAAAAAACTAACATCAAATATGTAGGCTATAGTGCACAGATGAAGAACATGGCCAAGGCAATTCGTTCCACGAACACGGCATTTTAGTAAGCCTCATCATCTCCGGTTGTTCTTCTCTCAAGACATTCTCAACACATTGCCTAGGGAAGAGCAAATTAAATTTAAGCTTGTCATGCCGACTCATGAAACATGCCTGGAGTTTCTATAGTTGACAATAGCCGCTAACTCGATTTACTCCAGTAACCATGTCCTGTCAGGTTCTGGATCATCAGGTTCATTAATAGATCTTCATCCCTTAAGTCGTGGCACGGTGAATATTAACACAACAGATCCTCATACAGAGCCTATTGTTGACTACCGGGCGCTGACCAACCCGGTGGATCTTGATATCATGATTGAGTTCCTTCGATTCACCAAGACGTATTTTTTCGAGACGCGACTAAAGGAGTTTATTCCCAGACAATTGCAACCACCTGACTACGTCAACGAGCCTGAAGATCTGGCTGGCTTCCTCTCGGAAAATCTTAGCCCTTCTGAGTTCCATCCTTCGGGAACCTGCGCCATGATGCCGAAAGAACTTGGTGGTGTTGTTGACGAGAAGCTGAAGGTTTACGGAGTAAAGCATCTGAGGGTCGTCGACGCCAGTATCATGCCCACATTGCCCGGAGCGAACACTTGCCAGACTGTATATGCCATTGCTGAAAAAGTGAGCATACCTTTAGCCTGCACGGAAATCTAAACTGACGCTCGGCAGGCGGTCGATCTGATCAAAGCTGATGCGTGACTCTGGGCAACTAGTGCTAGACGAAGTTATTCTTAATGCGTACAGTTCGAACCTACAATATCAATACATGAAGATAACAGGGAATATGTCGCCGGCATCTTTCTATGGCCTCCATGTACACGAGTTATTCATCAAAATTAAGCACCTATGCAATTTATCATGTTTGACCTACAATCTCAAGAAAAGCGTAATATTGGGATAAAAAAAAAAAAAAAAAAGGTCTGGGTCCGATTAAAATATGGATATGTTACCGGTAGTCTTTCAGAGTAGAACGTTTTGAGAGGGCACTAGAAATCCGCCATCCCGGGGGTTATTAGTCGTATGAAGCTTGCACAACTATTGCTAGCATGACCTATACACCTATTTTGTACAAGTCTGCCTTGCGTCCAACCCTCTGGACATCATCTTCATTTCAGACCTCGGTTGCAATTCCAAAAACCGCCAAAAAATGTACTGTACTCCTTGAAACGCCTAGCATCCTTCTCGCCAAATAAACAGCACTAGTAATATTCAACACTGGAGTTCCAATGCCTGCTTCAAGCCTGCCTCTGCAGCTCTAAACCAGCGACCTCTCTCCTCAAGATCATCCTGAACGCCACCGAGCGCTGCCTCTTTCCGTCTCCTCGCCTCCTTTGCAGCAGCCATGCTATTCTGCCTTTTCATTTCGAGTGGCTGTAGCTCAGCCCGTAAGCGGTCTAGTTCCTTTTTCTTTCTTGGAACTTGACTCTGAAGCTGCTCTAAATGTCGGTCCAATTCAGCTCTTCGTCGCTTCTTCGATTCGACCAAGTCTACAGTCTTGGTCAAAGGAAGGTTTAATTCTGGATTCGGACTTGATCCCGCTGCCTGCATCTCTTTCAACTCTGCGATTGCGTTCTCAAGCTCCCTAATTCTACCGGGAAGCTCTTCTAATCTGATTGTCTCAATTTTGACTTTCTCGTATCTTTTGCTTAGATCCCTCGCTTTCTTCTCGAGCTCAATGACCATGGTTGCGACCTCAGTCTTCAAGGCTTTGAGTGTTCTTTTTGCTTCCAAATTCTCCTTCTCGAGATCTAAATTCTCCTGCGGCGTGACAATAAGAGGCGGATCGCCCACAATGGCACGAATAAACTTCTCCTTAGTGACTTGCTCAACATAACTGAAACGCAGCTTGGCGAATAGTTCTTTGTAATGCGTTAAATCTGCCTCGAGAGAAGACGGCGTTGTTGCATCGAGGGATGAGGTAGATATGTCCGATGTTCGCTGATGAGGATCCTGTAATTGTGTGACGGCAGCTGATATGGGTTCACTGAGCTTCAATATGGTGATCTCCTGATCGGCAGTAACCGTCCGTAACTTAGCCAAGACGCCTTCTGCCGTAAGAGGCGCCATCGCGAATGAAACCGTCACGTGCTCGCCGAGCTAAACTGGCCAATATATTCCAACGTAACGGTTGAGGAAAAGCCTTGGTGGATATAGCTCTTCTGTATTTAATCCTTTGACAGCAAATTCTGGTTGTTGAACGAGTGATAATATTCGGGATGAAAGGCTGTGTTGTTTGACGTCAAAATGTAAACCGGAAGCTCGTTTATTTACTTTTGTCCGATAAAGGAAAAGTATAGCTTGTTAGATAAAGATCCCTGGTGATCGATAACCGATAAGAGAATCAATAGGTACACATGGTACGATAACTCAGGTACTTACATAGTGTTTTTTTTTTCCCTTCACCCCACAACGGGTAAGGACCCACCAGTTTAACCTTGAAAATCATCCACCCCGCTGGCTCCAGTCGTTGAGCTGGACCATCAAACCTCTGGACCCTCTCATCTAATAAGAAGTTCGATTTTTCTACCTCCTCACCCTCATCATATCATCTCTTTCCGTTCTCTAGTTGTTTGAAGATGCCTCCTGACGATCTACTCACAGATGACCAAGTTGCTGAGCTCCTGGTCAAGGAAGCCCAAGATTGCTCCCTAAAATACTCGGCGATGGGTCTTGACGCATTCAAAACTACCAAGTAAGCGCACCTAGTTTATGCGTGGATATGCGCAGATTATGTTTCGTGCCACAGGAGACCCTGCCCGCCTGACATAAATGAATGGCAAGTTGCTAACGAGTGCTCTTATTAGACGCCCCGCGAATCAGCCCAAGCCCAATACTCGGTTCCTCAACAATATAATCCGTGACACAAATAGTCATAATCGCGCGCTTTTAGCTAAAGAAAGCGCTGAATCGCAGGCCAAACTGCGTGATCTTGAAGACGCTGAAGAGAAAAAGCGAAGGGAGGAAGAGCGCAAACTAAGGAAGGCCAAGCCCGGACCAGGCGACACTCGAAAGCGTATGCTAGGAGATATCGCAGCCATCCTTGGTGAATCGTCTAAGAAACGTAAGATCGAGGGGACCGATACGTCTGTTAGCGATGCTTTGGGCTTAGCAGGGCATAGTTCCAGGGGCAGGAGTTCCCACAGACACCGCAAGAGTCCCGTAGATGGTGACACGGATTTTAAGAAGGATGGTGGTCGGACGCGTCGCTTACCGGAATACGGCGGGGTTTCACGTTATGCTCATCGTCGAGAAGAGAATCAAGAACGCAGATCGTCTCCATCCAATACTGCAAGTCGCAAGAATCGAGGATGTTCGCCACGGCGCGAAAGCCACCGACAACCAAGTGTCGCAAAGCGCCCTGGACGTCGACCCTCTAAACCCGAAGATTCATCAGACTCGGATCCGTTAGACGAGATTATAGGTCCTGCGCCAATTAAAGCATCGACTGTTCAGCGAAGAGGACGTGGGGCCCATGCCGCAAAGTCTGGGATAGATAGTCGCTTCGCGCCCGATTATGATCCGAGAAACGATGTTACACCTGAACCAGAAGATGAAGATGAAGATGACTGGGAACATATAGCGGAAGCGTTCCGTAATCGACAAAAGTGGAAAAAGCAAGGGGCAGATAGATTGCGCTCTGCTGGTTTTACGGAAGAGCAGATCAGCAAGTGGGAAAAGGGCGACGAGAAGGCTGAAGCTGACGTCCGATGGGCTAAGGCTGGTGGTTTGAGAGAGTGGGATCGCGGGAAAGTGATCAATAAAGACGGCACTGTGAGTCTTACGGGAGAGGCCGAGTAGTGAATGGGATCGTCCGAAGCATACACAACCAAAAATGTCGTTAAAGGAATATAGACTTAGGTCTCAGCTATCATTGCATTTGAAGGCATACAAGAGGTCCCGTCCGATGGTTGCATAGCACAGCATAGCAAAGCATAGCATGGCGTTGATGGCAAGTTCCAAATAGAATGACGAACCCGTCGGGGATTGATCAGATCTTCTGCTGGACAATGTGATGAATTAAAAAGGTAACCACTTGGCAGATAGAAGCTAATTATAATTAAATTTGCGAATGGTGTATTGATATTTTACCAATGGACAACTTGGTCGCTAGATTTCAAGGTGCGTAGGTAATCGAGTCGGCTGCTCTCATGATGACTCTCTACACGTTATGTTGGATCTTATCCCCCTCCTTACCCAGATCATCTGATTCAGAGAAATAAATATGGTTGAACCGACCTCTTGCTACCCAAACAGGTGGTATCCCCTCTTCCCTCAATGTAGCTTTATATGTTGCTGTATACGGTTCAATGATAATGAATCCTAGATATTGTGACTCTTCCTTAGAAACCATACATATGTACTATCATCTGAAAGAGGCATTTCTTATGGTTACTAGTGACGTACTAGGGATGGTTTTATACAGTATAAAACCCTGAAAATGAGAGCCTATGCTTACTTTCTCGTCAAATAAATGCTACTGAAGTCTACGGCAGATAGGTAGAAAGATTTCGAATCACGGCGGATCTGCAGTATCTTGCCGGGTTGTATTCTTGATAATTTTCTATTAGTCAACGAGGGGAGATGTCCTGTAGTTTGATTGATTGACAGGCACGGTTTGGTTTGGACCTGTTTCAGGAGCTTGTACACTAATCGGATAAAACGGAAGATATGAGTACCTATGTACATACATACATATACACAGATACTTTATGTACTAAGGTACATATAGCTAGCTCTCTCTAGGTACTAAGAGAAGCTACCTGAAGAAGAATGTGAGAGAATCGGAGGTTCCAACTTCTCAGCTCGTTGAAATTACGAACCACAGTTATAAGTTAATCTTCAGAGAAGAAGGCAGTGCTGAAAGCGCCATTGCATGTTTGCTCGTGTGATCAACAATGAGGTCATTTCACCCATGTACCCCACATATATACCCTGCCTTAGGTACTGTGCTGTAAATAATAGTACCTACATATGTAGGTATCTTCTCGAAGTTCTAAGTAAGTACTTAAAGATGAAGAGAAGAATGAAGCTTTATCTAGGTTTCTGTGAATACCTAATTGCTGGTTGCTATTAGATCATAGGTATGCGCATGTCCATATGGGAGTCTACCTACCTAAGCATGTACCTAGGGTACCGCCTTAAGGTATGAAGGCGAAGGCAAAAAGGAGAATGAAGGTTGCTAAGGTTGCTTCATGTGTATGCACTACATTAGCGCGCCTGTATGGCACCTCGAAATCGTGCTAGGGACCTTGTATTTGCATAAGACTATCTCGAAAATTTAATATTGTGTCGAGATTATTACTAAAAGTGGATATGATCTTAGGGATTATTATATATAAGAAATAGTTTTATCTTTTAAAATAATATTTTCTTAAAATAGCTTTTTAATTTAATACGATTTTATAATAATTATAATATTAAAATAATTTTAATTAATTAATTAATTATTAGTTATTAAATAATATTTATATATAAATAAATAAATAATTATTAATTATTATTAATTTAAATTATTTTAAACTTTAAATGTTTATTTAAATCGTTTAATTATATTAATATTTAATTATATTTATAATTATATATTTATACTTTTTTATATAATTTTTTATATATTAAAATAACGGTAATAACTTTAATAATTTTATAATTATTATAATATAATTAATAAGTTAATAAATTTATAATTATAATTATAATTTTATATTTTAAAGTTTTTAATTTAAATTATAATAAATATTATTAAATTTAAAGTGTTAATTTTTAAATAATTTAAATAAAAAAATATTATATCGTATATATATATATATATATATATATATTTACCTTATTATATTATATATATATATATATAAAAGATATTTATATATATATATATTTATATTTTAATATAATTTTATATTTTAATATAATTTTATATTTTAATATAATTTTATATTTTAATATAATTTTATATTTTAATATAATTTTAGGATTTAATTTAATTTTAAAATTTTAATAACATTAATACTTTAATATAATTTTAAAATTTAATTAAATTTTAATTTTTTAATATTATTATATACTTAAAATATAATAGGTTAAAATATGTTTAAGTGATAATATTTAATTAAAAAAATATTAAAATAAAAAGCACTTTTATAAATAAGTGTATAATAATACCTTAAGTTTATAAAGTTATATATTATATTATAAGTAAAATTTAAAAAGGTAAAGCTTTAACTTTACATTTAAATAATTTTACTAATTTTAATTTTATAATTATATAATTAACATTATTAAAAAATAACTTAATTATATACATTTTAATTTTAATTATATTATTTTATAATATATATAGCTAAAGTTATTTAAGGTTAAAGTTAAAAGGTTTTTTAAAAAACTTATATAATGTTTTTTTAATTACTTTTTAATAATAAAGCTCTTATAAAGTTTTTAAAAGCTTTTAACTTTATTTATTTCCAATGTAAAAAAGGTATTATATAATTATTTTTAAAAACCTTTTATTTTTAAACTTAAATATATTTAATTATAAGTATTACATTATAATATAAATAAAACTAAAATATTTATAATTTAATTATTTTTTAATGCTTTTAATTATAAAATTATAAGCGTAGTATTAATTAAATTATTTAAGTATAAATAATTAGTTTTTTAATATAATATAGTTATTTTATATATAATATAATATAAAGAAAAATACCATATAATTTATTTAATATTGCTTTTTTTATCTTTTATCCTTTTTATATTTACTTATATATTTATAAATTTCTTATATTATTTAAACTATAATAACTTTAAATTTAAATATAATAACTTAATATAATTTAAATTTATTTATAGTTTTAATTATAAGCTTTTTTTTAATAATAATCTTATATAAATATACCTTATAATAAAAGGATAATTTAAATATTTATTTTAAGTTAAATAAGATTAAGTGGTAATATATAATATTTATTATAATAACTTTTTTATATAATATTATATTATTAAACTTTTTAGCTTTATTATTTTATTTATATTATAATAATTTTTTTTATTTTTAATTAAATAATATATTTATTAATACTAAAGAAGAAATGGTAATTTTAAATTTAAACATAATAATACTTATTATTTTAAAAGGTAAAATTACTTAAATAATAGAAATTATTAAACTTTATATTTTTAAAAAACTAATATATTTTTTAACTTAAGAAATAAATTAATATTACTTATTATTTTATAATAAATTTATTAAAAGAAAATGTTTATTAACTTTTAATATTATACCTTATTTAATGTTTTTAATTATTGTTTAATCTTTAAAAGTAATTATATATTATTTTAAAAAAAATGGTTTAAAAATGTTTTAACGTTTTTTTATTCGAATAATAATAGCTTTATTTAACTTTAAACCTTATATATTAATCATAGGCTTTAAACTTTAATTATTTTATAAAAATTACTTATTATTTTAATTTTTTTAATAATATTAGCTAATTCTTTTATTTTTTTTATATTTTATATAAAAATATTAAAAAAAATATAAATAAAACCTTTTATATTCCTTTTTTTATTAAGTATAAAAATGTTATTAAAATAAATAATAAACTAGAAAATATTATTTAACCTTTTTTTTTACTATAATAAAAATAATTACACTTTTAAATTATTTATTATAATATTAAAAGTAATAATAATTAATGTTAACTTTTTAACTTAAACCATTAAATTATTAACTTTCCCAGCTATATTAAAGTAAATTATACATTTTAAAATATATTAATTTATAATTACTTATAAAGTATTAATATAAGCTAACTTTTAACTTTTAAATTTTATTATTAAAAATAAATAACTAATTGTTTTATTAACTTTAATTATATTTATTAAGTTTTTAAAATTTCCTAATATAAATACTTATTTAAATTTAAATAATATATTAAAAATAAAGGTAGGAATTTTTTAAGCTAGCCTTATTATAATAAAAGGAATGGTTTAATAATTAATATTAACTTTATTATTTTTTATAATCTTTTTTATAATATTATTTTTATAATAAAAATATTAAATAAAGTATTTTTAAATAAGTTTTTAACTTTATTTTTTAATAATTTAACTTTTATTTCATTTTAATTATTTTCCTCTTAATTATTTTTATATTCATAACTTATATTTTAATTATATTTAACTTAATTAAAATTATTTATAATAATATCTTTATAATTTTTTATATTATTTACTATTTATTTAAATTATATAAGATTTTAAGCATTATTAAATATATAAGTATTTAAAGTAAAAGCATATAATATAAAATATTACCTTTTATTTACCTTAATATTTTATATAAGTATAATCATTTATTTATATTCTTTTAATATAAGTTTAAAATAATTATATATTAATTTAATATTATTAAAGATCTTTTAAATATTATTAAATATATTATAAACTTTTTTATATAAATAAATATAATTTTTTTTAAGTTAATAAATTTAAAAATAAAATTATATAATAAGGTTATAATATTTCTTATATTTTTATTCTTTTATATTTAATATATTTTTATATAATAATTTATTAATAATAATTAATATAAACTTTACCTTAAAATCCTTAAAATTTAAAGGTAAGGTTTTAGGTTTATTAAATAATAATGAAGTAAAAATCTTTAATATTAATATTTTTAATTTATAATTTAAATTAAATAACTTTAACTATATAAATATAATAAATAGTAAATATAAGGTTTTTTTAATATAATTTATAAATAAATATAATATTATAAATAAAATTAGGGTTAATTTTTATTAAGCTTAATTTATAAGTTTAAGCTTTTTTATAAAAAATAAATAAACCTTTTTTTTAAATCTTAATACCTTTTAAATTATAAAGGATACGTTTAATTAAATATATTATCTTTTATAATTAATAAATTAATATTATAAAGGTATAAATTATACCTTTTTATAATTATTTAAATTATAATAATAAATTTTAGTATAAAATTATAAATATTTAATCTTTATAATATTTAATAAATAATATTAACAATTTTATAGCTTTAAAATTATTTAAATAAAATAAATACTTAAATAAAACCTAAAAAAATGATTTTTCTATAAGTTTAGTTTAATAAAAAGTTATAATTTTAAATAATTAATATAAAAAATAGGATTTATTAAATCACTAGATTAAAAAAAATTAATATTATTTTATTATTATATAAATTAAACTTTATTTATTATATTAAAAACATAATTATAAAGTTTATAACATTTAAGGTTTTTAATTAATTAAATAATTTCTTATCTTATTATATTAAAAAACTATTATTATTAAATTAATTATTTAAAAATAAATATTAAGTTAAAAATAAAATATTTAATATTATTAAAAATATAATTATAATTATTTTTACATATATAATATATATAACATATATATTTAAAATAATTATATTATAACTATTTAAATATAATTATAATTTATTATATTATAAAAGGAATAAAAGAAAAATATATTATATTTTAAGTTTTAAAAAAGAATTAATAAATTTAACTTAAGGATATTATATTTATATTATATAGAAATTTTATATAAAATCCCATATATAAATAAAGCTTATATTAAAATAAAACTTTTAAATAAATTTATAAAATTATTTTTATCTTATAAGGATATAATAATTAGATTTAAGATTATTTAATTTAAATTATATATAAATATTAATAAAGATAAAAATAATATAAGATAAAAGATAAGGATTTTAATTAATAAAATATAAGGGAAAATTATAATTTAAATAATAATGTCCTATTAATATATATATTTTAGTTATATATAATTAATTTAATATAATAATAAATATATATTCAACTTTTATTAATATTAAAGAAATAAAAAAAATTATTATTATATTAAAAATATAAAATTTAATTAATATTTTCTTTAATAATTAAGGTTATAATTTATTCCTTTATTTTTAATTTAAAGTATATGCCTTATTTATTATTATAATTAAATTATTTTAATATTATATTAAGGAATAATTTTAAATAGATTATAAGTTAGGTTTTTTAAATAAATAATATTTAATTTTTATAGCTTTATTATAAAAAGGTAAGGTATTATTTATTTAACCTTATTTTATTTATATTAATATTATTATTTCTTATAATAACTTTACATTTATTTTAAATGTTTTATTATTATATTTTTAAATTATATAATAACCACTTTTATTTTTAATTTTATTATTTTATTAACACATTATATATTATCTTACTTTTATTAAGCTTTTATATATAACTTAATTTAAATAATTATATTAAATATTTCTTTATTATTAGTTTTTATACTTTAATATTATTTATTAAAATCTTTATATTAATTATATATTTTATATAATATTACCTATATATAATATAGTTTTAACCATTTACTTATATAACTTTTTAAAGATATAATTAATATAAAATATAATTAATTAACCTATATAAATAAATCTATTATTATTAAGTTATAAATAAGTATATAAAAAAAGTAAAAATTTATATAAGCTTAAATCATTATTATCTTTTATAATTTAATATATAAAAACTTTAATTAAACCCATTTATATTTTCTTTTTTCTTTTTCTTTTTTACCTTTTTAAATTTCTCTTTTTATATTTAAATTATCATTTTTTAAAGAAAAAAACCTTTTATTTATTTATATATTATATTTTTTTAACAATAATAGCTTTAACTAAAATAATATAAAGTTTTTTTTTATTTTAACCATTTAAATTATAGCAAAAATATAATATAACTTATATAAAACTTAATAAAAAGGACTTTTATTAATATTATTTATATTATAAATATGTTAATAAGTTAACAAAATAAATATTTTTAAAAGATAAAAACTTTCTTATAAATAATTAAAAGTAAATTATTTTTAATTAAGCTTTATATTATTTATTATATTATAAATAAGGTTATTATTTCTTATTAACCAATTATTTTATTAATTATTTAATCTTTATAAAATTTATTACTTATATATATTATATAATAAGTAAAATATTTTATTTTTATATTAATATTTTAAGTTATTTTAATTAAGCCTTTTATAATTATTAATATTAATGGTAATTTATAAATTAATAATAAAAACCTTAAAAAGGTTATAATGTAAATAAAAAAGGCGTATAATATATTATTAATAGCTTATAAAAATAAATATAATAATAAATATATTAAACTTATTTATTTATAATATTATATAAAAAATTATAAATGATTAAGATATAATTATTCTTTATTTTATTATATTTACTATTATTTTATTAACTTTTTAAATTATAGTTATAATCCTTATAATATTTTCTTTAAATTTTATTATCTCCTTTTATATAATCTTATATTTATAACACTTAAAATATATATATTTACTAAATTTAAAGTTATTATAAATAATAATAAAAAGAATTAATAATATTAAGTTTTCTTATAAATAAGCCTTTTTATTATTATTAAAACTTTATATATTATTTCTTATATTATATATAATACTTAATATAATATATTTTAATTAATTAGGTATTTAACTTTCCCTTTAAATATTATACTTATATTTGTTATATTTTTATTAGTTAAACTTATATCGTTTTTAAATTATTTAATTTAACGTTAATAAAATTATTACTTTAAGCTAAGATTAAATTATTAACTATTAATAACCATAGAATTTTAATTTTAAAAGAGAAATTATATTATATTAAGGGATTATTTCATATTAAATATAAGTTAAATAAAAAACTATTTTATTAATAAGCTATAAAATCATTATATAAAAAATATTATTTATTATATTAAAATAATTAGCTTAAATCTATTATTATTTATTATTATATTTACTTAGTTTTATTTATATTTTTATTAAATAATATTCCCTTACAATTTTTTAATTTAATTTAATAAAGTGGTTAATGTTTACTTATATTTTAAATGGTAATTTTAAAATAATTTAATAGTTTTTATTAATAAGGATTAATAGTTAAAAGCCTTTAAGACTTATTAATTTAAAAAATTATATATAAGTAATTATAAAGTTAAATCCTTTGTTTTTTAATTATTTAATTGTTAAATTAAAGTAGGTTTTAAATAAAGTTTAACTTTAAGCTTTAAATTTAATAATTATAAAAGTTAATATAAAAGGAAAATTTAATTAATTAAATGATTTAAAATATTTAAAGGTTATATTTTCTTTTAATATATAAACTTTTATTATAAATAAAGATAAAAAATCTTTTAATAATCCTTATAAATAGATTAATTAAATTATTAATAATAAAATTAAAATTACCTTTAATAGTTAAATAATAATAAAAATATTAGCATTTATTATATAAATAAATAAGTTAAGGCTTAAAATAAACATTTTTACTATATATTTAACATTATTTACTATTTTTTAAAATTAATACCTATTTTTTATTAAAGCTATTAATATATTTTATATAAAAGGTAAATAGGTTAACACTTTAAGAAATAAATTATTTATTATTTTAAAGGCTTAAATAAAAGTTATACCTTTATTTTTATTAAGTATTTTTAATATATATTTAAATAGAAAAATATAAACCTTTTAATCATGCTTTTTAATAAAGGAAATAATGGCTTATATATTTATAATATATTAGGTAATATTTAAAAGGATAATAGCCTTATATTTTTCGTTTAATATTATATTTTATAAATAAGTTAATCTTATATTAAAGAAATTAACATCTTTTATAATTTATTAAGCATATTTTAATTACTTAAACATATTAACATATTAACATATTAAAGATTTATTACTTTTATTTATTAGTTTAAAAGGATAATTATAGTAATTTCTTTTAAAGTTAATAACTTAAGAAATAATTATTATTTATTATTTAAAATAATTCCTTAGTTTAATTATATATTTTATTACTAATAAGCTTTTTTAAATAAAATAAAAATAATCCTTAAATAAGTTTAAATTAATAAAAATTATTATAAAAATTATAATAAACATATTACTAAAGTTATTATTAAACCTATCTTATACTTTTTATAATTAAAGATAAATTTAGTAAAAATCTATTTTATTTATTATACTATATTTATTTATTATTAAAATATTAATTTATTTCCATTAGTTTTTTTTATTATTTAATATATATAATTTAAAAAAGATAAGATTTATTATTAAATAAATTATAGTACTACTAATATAAGCATTTATTAATTTTAACGTAGTAATAATTTTTATTTTTATAAGCCCTTTTAATTTTAAAAGCTTTAATTAATAACCTAATTATTATGCTTTTATTAATATTTTTTTTGCCATTAAAATAAAATAATAATTAATTATATCTTAATAATATTATTTATATCTTATTTATTATATTTATAATCTTTTTTAACATAATTTATTAATTATATTTATATGTTAAAGAATAAGATATAAAGCTACTAATTATTTTTTATTAAATCTATTTTATATAATTAACTTTTTACTTAAATTAAACTAAATTATATTGTTAAGATTATAATTTATTATAATTGTAATTAGGTAAATATTTATAGTTAAAACTTAAGCTATAAAATAGTTTATTAGTTAAAATAAATTTTTATTTATATTAAAAGGGTTTATTTTTTTAATATTTAATTCCTTTAAATAAATATTTAAGCTTTTTAACATAAAATATACTTTATTATAAGTATTATTTTATATATTTATTTTTTTAAAAGCTTTAATAATAATAATACCTTTAATTAATAAATTCAATTTAACTTTTTATTTTTTTATTTAAGTATTAATAGCCTTATTAATTAAATTATACTTATTAAAAATATCATTAATTATTATACTTAAATTATTAATTATTATATAATAATAATTAAGTTTATTTTTTATAAGTAAGTTTATTAACTTTTTAAAGCTAATTATATTAAAAAATAAGTTAAACAAATTTATAATAAGTTTGAAATATAATATATTTTATATTATAAAAAATATAAACGCTATTATTAATTGCTCGCGTAATAACGTTACTTTTATAATAGTTATAAGCTTAGTTAATATAATAAGCTTATTAAAACTTTACATTTTATTACGCATTATAATAACGCTTTACCTTTAAGATTTAACTTATATAAAAAGCATTTAATATAAAAAATAACCTTACGATAAAAACTCTTAAAAAAATGCGTTAAGTAATTAATAATATATTAGCGTTATTATAAGTATATAGCTTTCGTATTATCGCTTAAAAGCTAAGGAATATATTATAAAAAATATAAACGTTATTATTAATTGCTCGCGTAGTAATATTACTTTTATAACATGTTATATATATATATATATATTATTATTAAAAAAGCTAATAATTTTTTCTAATTTTTTACCTCTTTTATAAAATTATTTTTAATATTTTTTTTTATTATATTAATTATTATTATCTTTATTTTTATATATAATATTATCTTAATTTATATAAGCATTTTAAATTTTTATATTATAAATAATATTATTTTTAAACTTATTAAATAAGTTAAAGTTATTGTTATAAAACTTTAAACATTTATAAAAACCTTAGCTTAAATTATTTTAAAAATTTAAAGGATTATTAAACATATTAAATATAAAAAGTTACTATAAAATAAATAAAATAAAGTAAATTATAACGTTTCGACAATATATTATAGTTTCATTAAAATTAAATAGGAATTTTCTAATTAAAAAAAGTATTTTTATATTACTTTTAATAATTAAAAAAAGTATTTTTATATTACTTTTAAATAATATTTTTTAATTAAAGTAATTATTAATTAAAGGCCTATTAAATCCAATAAAATTAACCATTTTTCCCTTATTATTATTTGTTAAATTAAAATTAAAATTAATATTAATTATAAAGGTATAATTATAAAAGCAAAAATTATTAAAAATAAAACTTTAATACTAATATATATTAAAAAAGTTAAATTTAACACCTTTTTTATTATTTAGTAAAATGATTAATTTTATAAGTTTTCCTTTATAATTTAAAAATATAACTAAGGTAAGATTTTTAAGATTAAGCTATTAATAATAAACCACTTAATAAAAAGTTTTATAATAAATTTATTACCATTAAAATTTAAAGTAATAAAAGGTATTATAACTTAAAATATAATTATAAATATTAATTAAAGATATTTTTTAGAGAAAATTTAATTAAATATTTTAATTATTAAACTTTAAGTTATTATATTTTTATCTTATTTATTTATAAAAATAAGATTTTTTTAAATAATTAAAATAAGTGATAATAAAGGTAAATCATTAATATATTAATACTTTTAATTTTATTACATAATTAATAATATAATAAAAAAAGATTATAGTTTAAGTTTTAATAAAAATTATTATAAAATTATAATTATATTTTAAAGCAATAATAATTACTTTATTCTAATATATATAATTTTATAATTTCCTTTTTATTTAAAATATACCTTTATTATTTAAGTGTATATTAGCTAATAAATCCTAAAACTAGTTAAATTTATATCATTTTATTTTAAAATAGCTTTTTTTATACTTTTATTTTACTTTATTATATTTAAAATAAGTAATTATATATTTATAATATTAAGTAATAATTATAATAAAATTTACTTTATTTTCTTACTTATTTTTAAACTAATTTAAATCTTTTTATAAACTTTTACTAAGTTAATAATAATTATAATTGTAAAATTACTACTTAAATATTTCCTTATTAAAACTTTCTTAAAAATACTTATTTATTTAATTTAAAAATTATTATATAAAATTTTTGGACCTTTTTTTTATTTTTAAAAAATCACGGCCCTGCTCCTCGCTTTGGCTCGGGTTCGGGGGATTTTTAAAAAATAAAAAAAAAGGTCCAAAAATTTTTCCTCGCGGAAAGCTAGTTATAGGGGTTTTAAGTTAAGTTTTAAATTAGAAATAAAGTAAGAAAAAAAGGTAATATCCCAACCGGAGGCTAAATCTTTAACTTTTAAATTTATTTTCATTTTAATACTTTTTTAAATATTTTTTTTAATTTGTTTTTATTCTTTTAATTATTTATTCTTTTCATTATTTATTTATTTATCTAATTATTTATTTAGTTAATTATTTATTTAGTTAATTATTTATTTAGTTAATTATTTATTTAGTTAATTATTTATTTAATTTATTATTTAATTAATTATTTATTTATTTAATTATTTAATTAATTATTTATTTAATTAATTATTTATTTAATTAATTATTTATTTAATTAGTTATTTGTTTATTTTTCATTTATTTAATAATTTTTTAAATTTTTACTTTACGTGAGATTCGAACCTAAGCTTTAATTTTTAATTCTACGATTATTACCATTACACCATTACGATTACGTGATAGAATTTGTGTATAATTATAATTATATACCTTTTAATTTTAAAACCTTATCTTTAATCTTTAATAACTCCTTAACGGATAAGGTTAGTTACGTATATCCTATACCATTTGAATGAGAATTTAAAGCTCTATTTATATATATTTTTTGGATTTTTTAAATAAAGGATTAGTAGAAATGTTAGATTTTATATATATAAAAGCTTTTAAACTTTAATAGCCCAAAGCTCCAGTGGCTCCAGTGGCTCTAGTGGCTCTAATAGCCCAAAGCTCCAGTGGCTCCAGTGGCTCCAATAGCTCCAACGCTTAAATATTCCTTCCCAAAATACCCTTTATATTCAACCTTTAATATCTCGGCCTATAGATATCGTAGCATCGTGCACCCAGTGTTATTAAATAGCAAATTAGCTCCTCTATCTAATTACATAAGTCTTACCCTTATCGAATAAGGATTCGTAAAGTTATTAAGGTTTAAAGTTTAAAGTGAGGATAAAAGAAAATCTTATCCAATTATCGCGCGAGAAAAGCTTATCAATTACTTATCAGTTTCTTATCAATTACCTTATCAATTACCTTATCAATTAATTTTCAAAAGTTTTAACGTAAAAAACCTTCGGTTAGGATTATCGGATTTATTTATTAATAAATTACTAATAAAACTTTTAATACTTATATTATTATAATATTAAAGAAAGTTATATAAGTGAAAAACTTTATAATTATTTATTTTAATTATTTTAAAATATTAATTAATAAGTTTAAACATTTTATTTATTATTTTAATATAAATAATTTTTTTAAAAAAGGTAATAATATAATTATAAAATTATAAGGTTATAATAATAAAATCCTAATTTACCTCTTTAATTAAAACTTATTATTTATTAAAAAAAATCATTAAATTCGTTTAAAAACCTTATTAAAGTATTTAATTTTATAAAAACATTTACCCATTTTAATTTAAATAAGTAAAAACATATTATTAGGGTTAATTATAAATTAAATTATTAATAAGCTATATTTTATAATTAAACTTTTAATTATGTTTTATTAATGAATTTTTTCCTTATTAAAAAAAAGCTATTATTGTTTAAATATTATAATTTCCTTTAATAATTTTCACATATTTTTATTACTAATCGGTTTATAATATTTAAGTTTTTAACTAATAACAAATAAATCTTTTTAAAATAAGGAATTAATAATTTATTATATTTAAAAAAAAGAAAACTTTTTAACTTAAACTTTATTAATTTTTATATTATTACTTTTTATAATTTAATTAAAAATTAGGAAAGGAAAGATTAAATATATTATAACCATACCCCTATACTAATAAAGCTTAATAAATACTTAGGTTTTTAAGCTAAAATTTTACTTTAAATAAGTATTTTAATTATATTCTTTATTAATATTAATGGCTATTAAATCACCTTAATTATATAAAAAGATGTTAATAAAAATAAATATAAAATAATAAAGGTTTTATATATTAATAAATTAATTATTTAAGGTTATTTAAAAGTATAATTTTCCTTTAAACATTATTTATTTTATAATATTATTATTAATAAAAATAAAGTTATTTATATTATATATTAAGTAAAAGTTTTTAATTTAAAATAACTATTAAATAAAATAAACCTTTTAAATATTATTAAACTAGTTATTAATAAAGGGAAAAAAACCTAATAAAGTTATTATTATTAATATTTCCTCCTATAATTTAAGTTTTACCATATTATTAATAAGGTTTAAATTATAACTTAATAAAGTATTATTTATATTTTAAAATAATTATACCTAATTATTATCGTTAATATTATTATTATTTAAAATTTTCTCATTATTTATAAAGCTATTAAAATTATTATTTATAATATTATTAATATTATTAATTTATATATTTAATAATAAAATAATATTAAGCGTTATTAGTTAGCTTTTTTTTAAAGAATATAAGTAGATTAATTTATAATTTCCTTTTTAATATTTAAAAAATAGGTAATATTAAATAAAATTTAAGGTAATAAAAAGTTATTTTTAATATTTTATATATCTTAAAATAAATTATTTAAAATAATATAATAATATAAATAATTATTAATAATAAGTTATTATAAAGCTTATATTATAATAAATTTTTATAATTTAAAATAAAGTAAAAGATTAATTTCCTTTAGTTTTTTAAAGCTATATTATAATATGTAAATATTATTTAATATATCTTTAATCCTTTAAAGTAATATCTTTGCTATAAAAAATAAGTTATTTATAAAAATAATAATATAGCTAATTATTTTCCAATAATATTAACTAATTAGTTAATTTATTTTAAGGTTTAATAAAAATTTAATTATTATATTAAAAGCATATTTAAGTATTAAAAACTTTTTTTTAAAGGTTATAACTTTTTAATAATAAATGAAAAAAGGTGGATATATAATACATATAATATAAATAAATAACAATTAAATAAAAGCTTTTAATCCTTTAAGAATAATAAGTAATACTTATATATTAATATTTATAATCGTTAATAAAAAAGGAAATATTTATAATAATTAAGCCTTAAAGCTTTATTGTTTTAATTATAAGAAAAAAAGGTTTATAAACATTTAAAATCATAATTAGGGAATATATTTTAAATTATAAATATAAGATAATCTTTAAAGTATTAAATTAAACATAAATAACATTAATTTATTAATAAATGGTTTAAATTTTAAATTTTAAACTAAAAAACTAAAATATAATATGTCTTATATCTTTTACTAATAAAATAAAGAAAAGATTAATTAATAAATATAATCTTTTTTTATTAAAGTTTATATTAATTATTAAAGTAAAATTATTAATAATTATATAAGCTTTAGTTATACTTTTAACGGTATTAAACATAATAAAGGAATACTTATAACTTCTTATATTATAACCTTTTATTAGTAATTTTAGCTTAAATATTAAAAACAATTAAAAGATAAATATAATTAACTTATCTTTTATAATTAAAAGGTAATTAATAAATAAGTAAAAAAATTATTTATATAATATTTAATATTCCTTTATATTTAAATCCATTATTAAACTAATTGAAATAAGTTAGAAAATTATAATAATATAAAAAAACAATTAAAATAATATAATAAATATAAATAAGTTTAAAATAACACTTAATAAAAACAATTTTAACAATAACCTTATTAACTATTAATAACTTAAAAAATTAAAGTTTTAAAAAAATATAAATGTAAAATTCTTATACAATAATTATTCTTTAATATTAATATTTTAAATATATTTTAATTAACATATTTTTTTAACTTTTTAAAAGACTTATATTATTATTTATAATACTAATATTTTATTTATATATTTATTATCGCTTTTTTTAAAATTAACTTTAAAATAATATTATATTTTTATCTTTTCCCTTTCCTTATTTCATTTATATAATAATTAATATTAAAATATATTATTAAATATTTTATATTTAATATAATTATAACTTATATTATATAAGATTTAAAAATTATATATATAAGTATTAAATATATTAAAATATTAAAATTTATAACTAAAATATAACTTTATACTTTTTATTTTATATATAATATTTTATATATAAGTATAAAATAGGTTTAAAGCTAATAAATATTATAAAAAAAGAAAATTTAAATAGTTTATAATATAGTTAACGGATTTTTATAAGGTTATTTTTACTTTATTATAAAGGCTTTTTTATTTATATTATAAAATTATGTAAACTTATTATAAAAACATATTTAATAATATTATAAAATTATTAAATATAATATTTTATTATTTCTATTATATTAATAATTATTAATATTAAATTTAAATATTTATATATAATTTTTAAAAAACTTATTATTAATTATTAGTTAAATTTTTCTTTTATAAAATATAAAATATTTTAACTTTACCTAAATTCCTAAATAACTATATTAGTAAAATAAATATTATAAACTTAATAAACCTTATAATTTAATTATAATTTTATAAGGAAAATTAAATAGGGATTATAATATTAAAAAATATATAAAATAAATATAAGTAAAATTAAACAGAAAATGTTAAATATAAAGTATAATAAATAATACTAAGTAATAAAAGTAGGAGTAAAAGAAATATTTAATATTAATTATAATAAATTTAAACTATTATATAAATGAAATTTTTATTATAAAAGGAAATGATAAACTTTTATACTTATATCCTTATTATAAAAAAATATCAAAGTAAAACTTATATCCTTAAACGTTTTTATAAAGAAATATTAAATTAAAATTAAATTAAAATTTACCTATTAAATAAACTTAATATTAACCATTTAAAATATTATTATATATAATATTATTTACCCCTTTTTATATTAATTAAATTAACTAAGCTTTGATATTTTTTATTATAACTTTATAAATATAATTAATATAATAAAAATTCCCAATTATAATATATAATTTATTAAATATAAATTAATATTATTAATAATTTTAATTAAAGTAAAAGTTTTAAATAACTATTTTAATTAACCTAAGTTAATAATATATTTTTATAATATAAAATTAATAATATAATATTATATGTTTAATTGTAATTTTAGTTAATAAAATATAAAAGATATTTTATTTTTAACTAATAATTTAAGTTTTTAAGCTATTTAAATAATAAAAAAACTTAAACTTAACATTAAAATGGGATATTATTATAATAACTACCATTAATATAATTAAATAATAAAAAGATTTTAATAATATTTAAAAGAAAATAAAAATTTCTAATATTATTTAATTTATTAATAATTAAACACATTATTAAGCTTCTCTTTTAATAAATAATAATACCTTATTTATTTATAGGATAAGTATATAACGTTTTAAAAACTTTAAATATTATTTTCCAAAATATTTAACTATTACTTAAGTAAAGGGTTTTTATTAAACTTTCATTTTACTTTTAATAATAAAATATAGGTATTTTAAACCTTTTTTATAAAAGTTAACATGCATTTTATATATTTTTGTTTTTTAATAAATCCATTAAATAAAAATTTACCTAATTTTAAAATAATAATAAAATAAATTTTAACTTTAATTTAATACTATTTTATACCAATATAATTATAAGTTAATTAAAAAAGGATTTTATTATTAAAGTAAGTTATAAGCTTAAAACCTTAATAAATTAATTACCTATTCTTTTTATTATTTTAATAAGTAATTTATAACTAATAAATAAAAATATAACTAGCTTAATATTAAACATAGCTATTATATTATTTCCCCTAAATTAAATATTTTAGTTTAAATTAAACTACCTTAAAGTTTAAAAATATAATAAATAAAACACCTTTAATAAAAATAACCCTTTTAAGGGTAAATTTAATTATATTAATTTATTAAACTTTTAATAAAAGTAAGGATTAATAATTATTAAGTTAACTATTAAAAGCAACAATATTATATTATAAAAATTTAACCATTAAAACTTAATAAATAATTTAACATTATTAATTAAAGCTAAACTAATAATAAATAACCTAATAATAAAAAAAACCATTAAATATGGCTAAATTAATTATAAATAAATTAACGCTTATATTATTAATTAATTTTAATGTTAATAATATAATTAAAAATAAGATAAAATTAAAAAAACATAAGCTAAGCTTAAAATATTAATTATTAAATTAAAATATAAAGTAATTAAAGCCTAGTTAAAATTAAATAAAATATTTATAAATAAATAATATTATTACTTTATAATTAATAATTTCTTTATTAATACTTATATAAATATAACCTTAATTAATAATAATTTTAATTTACTTTTTTTAATTTTTAACATTATAAATATTAATGCTTTTTTTATTAACTTATAAAGTTCCTTAATATTTAAAATAATAGTTATATTATTTTTTAATAAAATTAAAAGGATATAATTATTAAAATTAACCCTTTTAAATATATTTAATATATTACTTAAATTTATTATATTAATAAAATAAAATAAATAATTTTTATAAGATTTATATATATTATTAATAACATAATAAAAGTATATAATAATAGGAAATTTATATTTTAAATTTAAATTATTAAATTAAATTATCTTATTATTTATAAATAAAAATAAGCTAAAGCTTTTAAAAATTTTATAATATATAAATATATTATAAAATTTACTAGTAAAGAAAAAATATATTTTACTTTTATTATTATAATAATAATTAATATATACGCTAGAAAAACTATATCTTATATGTTATATTATAATTATATATTTATTTTAAAGGCGTTTATTATTTTTATAATTTTAATATTTATTATTATAATCTTTATATATTTTAAATATCTAAAATAAAGTAGCATTTATATTTGTTAATTAATTATTATTAAATTCTTTTTTAATATTAATATATATTTTATTATATTATAATATATTTTATACTAATTTATTAATAATATATTACATTATATAACCTTATTTTTTAACTATATAATTTATTATAAAAGGAAAAAAAGTATATTATTTTTTAATAATATTTAAAATAGTTAATATATTAGAAAAAAGCCTTTTTAGCCTTATAATTAAATAATAAAGGGGTATTTAACTATTTTAATAAAAGTAATAAATTATTTAATAATGTTAGTTTAATTAATAAAAAAACATTAGATTTTACTAATATTAATAAAAAAGAGAAATTAAAATTAATATTAAAAGCTAAGGAATAAATAATAACATAATAAGTAATTATTATATAATTAACTTAGCGCTTTATTATTATTAAAGCTTTTATTTTAATTATTATATATAAAAGAATAAAGGACTTAATAAATTACAAAGGAAATATAATTATAAAAGGATTAATAGGAAAAAAACCAGCTATTTTAACATATAAAAAAACAATAAATTCATTTTATTAAATTTAATAAATATAAATTAACTATATTTAATAATTAAAAATTAAAATAAAATAATTAATATAATAATGAAAAATTAAAAGATTAAAATAAATATAGCTTTAAAAAATTATAAAATAAATATAATTAAAAATAATTATATATATAAGTATAAAAAAAAGCATAAGATTATATAAGCACGCAATAAAATATTAATGTTTTAAAATAATAGGAATTGTAATTAAATGAAATTTTTAAAATATAATGAAAAATAAATTAATAAAGGATAAATTAATAATTATAAGCTTTAAAACTTTTATAAAAACTAACTTTATATAATATTATAAATTAATTATAAAATTAACGTTAATATGTTATTTAAATCACATTATAAAAATAATATAAAGATAAAAAGGAAATAAAAAATAAAGCTAATAAAAAATATTTATTTTTTTAATAATACATTTATTAATAATAATAAGCCTAATAATAAGCATAATAATTATTATTATAAAATTATATTATTAAGGATAAAGAAATTAAAATAAATATATATATTCTTATATAAATAAGTATATATTTTGTCTTATATATATTTAAAAAATTTACCATATAAAAATTAAACTATTTAAATAAAAGAAAATTTATAAAATTATTATTATTTAATATTTTTATTTTAAAATATTCCCCTTAAAAAATACTTAACCAATTTATTATTTTATTATAATAGGATGTTATTACCTTAAAAAAGATTATTAAATGGTAAGATATTTTTAAAAAAAATGATATATTATTACTAAAACTATATAATAATATAACTAATATTTAACAAAGCTTAATAATAAAATAACCAATAATAATAAAAATAAATTAATATATAAAACTTATTTTAATATTATAATTAATATATTTATTATAAATTTTATTAAATTAAATAAAAAATATTAGCTTATAATAAATAGTTTATTTAATTTTAAATTAAATAAATTATTTATTAATTTATTAAACCAAAGGATAATAAAAAATCTTTTAAAAAAATATTTTATAATATTTACTTAATTTAATATTTACCTTATATAAAAAACCTTATATTAAATATACTTTATTTATTACTTAAAAATTTATTAAAATAGCTTATAAAATAAAATTAAATTAAAAGGATAAAGTAGAAAATTATTATCTTTATAATTAAGTAAATAATATAAAAAGTTAAAAACTAAAAGCTTAAGTGTTAAAAATGTTATTATTATTACGTAAAAAAATTATAATATATGTGTATAACTTTACTTATTTATACGTAGGGTTAATTTTTATTAGCGGTAAAATTTAACCGCTTTACACATCGCTTATTATTACGTGGTATTAATAGCTTATAAAAACTTTTAAATAAAATTAACTTTCTTTTATTTTTTAAAACCATATATTTAATATAAACTAATATAATAAAAACTATTAAAATAATAAATTATAATACTAAGCTTTAATTAGTTTAAAATAAGCTTTATAATATCATTTTAAATTAAAAGGTAAACTTTAGTTTAAATTAAGGAAAGAAATTTTATAAAATTAAATTAAAATTTAAAAAAACTTTTACTAATATAATTAAATTATTAATATTAGCTTTTTTAAATTTTATTATAAAATTATATTTACTTTTAACTTAAATTAATTTAATTAATAAATTAATTAGTTATATTTTTATATTAAAATTAGTTAATAAAAAGTTAAAAAAAAATATAAAAGTTTAAAATAGAAAAGGAAAAACTTATATACTTAATTTTATTTAATATAAAAAAGGATAAAGCTTAAAAGTAAAATAAAACTTAAAAGTAAAATAAAGCTTAGAAATAAAATAAAATTTAAAAGTAAAATAAAATTTAAAAGTAAAATAAAGCTTAAAAATAAAATAAGTAACATTATTATAATATTAATAATAAAAATAAAAAACATTATTACTTATTTATAAGTAAAAATACTAATATTAATTTAAATAGTTTTAAAATTTAATTAAATTAAATATAAAAAGTTATTAAAGGTTATTTAAGTTAAATAAAAGATAAAATTATAATTATTAAAGCTTATATATTAGTTTTAAAGAAATAAACATATTAAAACTAAAAGGATTTAAACAATTTAAATAAAAAGTATAAAAAAATTAATAAAAAGGAAAATAATAAAAAAGAAAATAATAAAGAAAAAAATAATAAAAAGAAAAACAATAAAAAGGAAAATAATAAAAAAGAAAATAATAAAAAGAAAAATAATAAAAAGGAAAATAAGGATAAGGAAAATAATTTAAACAAAAAATACAAAGCAAACAATTTAAATAATTCGAATGGGAAAGATAAAAAAAAAACAAAAACAAAAATAATAAAGAATTTTAAAATAATAAAGAATTTAAAAATAATAAAAAATATAAAAATAAAAGATATATTATATATTAAAAATTAAATATAATAATATAATTTATAAAATTATAAATACTTAATATAAAACCTTTAATTTAACATATTTAATATAAGTTATTTAATTTTTATATTATAAAGTTATTATATAAATATATAAAATATATTATTAATAATAAATATAATATAATATTATAATTATAATTTTAAATATTATTTTACTTTATATTTAAATAATTTTATAAAGAATAATTTATTTGTATATTATTTTATATTAATATATTATAATAATAATCATTTATTTTTAAAAATATTATTTAATAAATTTATTAATATATAAAATAAAAAAGTTTATTTAAAATTATTATTATATTTTAAAAATTTTTATAATAAAATAATATATATATTTAATATATATAAATATTTATTATTAATTAATAATACTATTATAAAAAATTATAAAAAAAAACATAAATAACATTAAAAATATAATGTTATTAGCTAAAAAATAATATATTACTAATGAAATTATTAAATAATATAATAGAAATAAAGCCTTTATTAATAACTATTTTTAAACTATTATAAAAGTATAAAATAACTTAAACATTATAATAAATATTTTTATTTTAAATCTTAAAATATTAAAGCTTTTAAGAAATTAAAAAAAAAGATAAGATTTTTTAAAAATAATTTAACTTAATAAATTACTTTTATATAATATTTTATTTAAAATATACCTTATTAATTTTATAAAGGCTTATTAAAATATTTTATAAAGTTAAATAAGTAACAAATAATATAATTAAACTATATTATTTTTATAAATTTATAAATAATATATATAATTATAAACTTTTAAATATAAATAATTTTTAATTATATTTAATATATATTTATATTAGTTAAAATAAAGCTTATGTTAAAATTAAAGCTATTAATTATATATAATAACTTTTAAATATATAAAATAAGTTTAATAAAGCTTTAAAAAATTAAAAATTATTTATAATTATTAATAAAGAATTAAGATTTTATAATATTAAAGTAAATTTTAAAAAAACCTTAAATATAATCATTTATTTATTATGACTAATTATTTTAAAACTTATAATAAACTATTATATTTTCTTAACTTTTATTAATAAAAAAGGGAAATTAATTAAATATATTTTAATAAATATACTAAGTAATAATAATATAAGAAAAATATTTTAGGATTTATTAATAAATATTATAAGAAATAAATTTATTATATTTAATAACTAGGAAAAAAAAAATAAAAATAAAAAAAATATATATTTAATATTAAAGCCTTTGTTAAAAAATATACTATTAAATAGTATTAAAGCTTAATTAAATTAAATAAAGGATTAATTAAAGTAATTATTATTTAAATATTTAAAGGAAAATTTATAATTTAATAATATAAAAATATTACTTTTAAATTTAAATTATAAACTTATAAGCTTATAATACCTTTAAAACCTTATTAAATTTTAAAATAATTATAAAATATAATATAAATTATTAATATAATTAGCTTTATTTTATATTATATAATTAATTATTTATTTAATTTATATATATAAAAGTTATATATATATATATTTATATAATAATATAGTAATTAAATTAAAAAATATTACAAATAATTAATTATTTAATATATATATATTAAATAATTAATTATTTAATAAAAATTAAATATTATATAATTAATTATTTTATTATATATTTAATATATATAAAAATATATATATATATATATATATTAAAATTATAATATAAAAAGGATTAATTTAAAGGTTAAATATAAAATAAAATATTTATTTTATTATATATTTTTTTCTTTTAAAGTTTTTATATTTAAAAGCTAATATATTAAAATAAAACTTATATTATTAAAATTACTTTAAATAACTTTTTTAAAAAATATATAATTTAATTAAATATATTTTATATTATTAAAGTTATTTATAATTTTATAAAGCTTTATTAAAAAAATATAAAATATTATCCTAACCGGAGGTTTTTTACGCTAAAACTTTTTGAAAATTAATTATGGTACGAAATGATAAGGTAATTAATAAAGTAATTAATAAGAAACTAATAAGTAATTAATAAGCTTTTCTCGTGCGATAATTAAATAAGATTTTCTTTTATTTTTACTTTAAACTTTAAACCTTAATAACTTTACGAATCCTTATCGGATAAGGATAAGGCTTATATAATTAAATAAAGAAGCTAATTCGCTATTTAATAATATTAGGTGTACGATACTACGATATTTATAGGCCGAGATATTAAAGGTTAAATATAAAGGGTATTTTGGGAAAAAATATTTAAGCGTTAAAACCATTAAAGCCACTGAAGCCACTAGAGCTTTAAGCTATTAAAGCCATTAAAGCTTTAAGCTATTAAAGCCACTAAAGCCATTAGAGCCATTAAAGCTTTAGGTTATTAAAGCCACTAAAGCTTTGGGCTATTAAAGCCATTAAAGCCATTAAAGCCACTAAAGCTTTAGGCTATTAAAGTTTAAAAGTTTTAAAATTTAATATTTTTATTAATCCTTTATTTAAAAAATCCAAAAAAATATATATAAATAAAGCTTTAAATTTTCATTTAAATAATATAGGATGTATATAACTAACCCCGTTCGTTAAAAAGTTATTAAAGATTAAAGATAAGGTTTTAAAATTAAAAGGTATATAATTATAATTATATATAAATTTTATCACGTAATCGTAATGGTGTAGTGGTAATAATCGTAGAATTAAAAATTAAAGCTTAGGTTTAAATCCCACGTGAAGTAAAAATTTAAAAAATTATTAAATAAATAAAAATAAACAAATAATTAATTAAATAAATAATTAAATAAATAATAAATTAAATAAATAATTAACTAAATAAATAATTAGATAAATAAATAAATAAATAATAAAAAGAATAAATAATTAAAAGAATAAAAATAAATTAAAAAAAATATTTAAAAAAGTATTAAAATAAAATTAAATTTAAAAGTTAAAAATTTAGCCTTTAGTTAAGATATTACCTTTTTTTCTTACTTTATTTTTAATTTAAAACTTAACTTAAAACCTTTACAATTAGCCTTTCGCGAGGAAAAATTTTTGAACCTTTTTTTTTATTTTTTAAAAATCCCTTAAACCTAAGTTAAAACGAGAAATAAAGCCGTGATTTTTTAAAAATAAAAAAAAGGTTTAAAAATTTTATAATTAATAATAATTTATTTATTATTTTTTATATTTAAAAAACTTTTTATTATAATAATTTATTAATATAATTTATATTTTTAAGTTTTAACTAATAAAGTTATTTATAATAAATATATAAACTAATATATAATTAATGGTTTACTTTTTTATTTAAGCAACTTTTTTACTTAATTAAAAAGCCATTTCTTATAAAATTCTAATATAATAACCCTTTGTAAACTTAAGGCATTTAGTAATAATCTTTAACATTATAGGAGGCACCCCTATAAGTGGGTACACAATAATACCTTAAGTTTACAAAGTTATATGCCATGTTATAAGCAAAATTTAAAAAGATAGGGCTTTAACTTTACATTTAAATAACTTTACCAATTTTAATCTTATAATTATATAATCGATATTATTAAAAAAATAATTTAATTATGTATATTTTAATTTTAATTACATTATTTTGTAATATATATAACTAAAGTTATATAAGGTTAAAACTAAAAGGTTTTTCAAAGAGCTTATATAATGCCTTTCTTAGTTACCTTTTAATAATAAAATTTTTATAAGGCTTTTAAGGCTTTTATAAAGCTTTTAAAGATTTTTAAAACTTTTATAAGGTTATTAAGGCCTTTTAAAAGGCTTTTAAGGCTTTAAAAGAGCTTTTAACACTATTTATTTCCAATATAAAAAGGATATTATATAATTATTTTTAAAAACCTTTTACTTTTAAACTTAAATATATCTAACTATAGGTATTACACTATGGTATAAATAAAATTAAAATATTTATAATTTAACTACCCTTTCATTATTTTTAATTGTAAAATTATAGATATAATATTAATTAAGCTATTTAAATATAAACGATTAGGTTTTTAACATAATATAACTATTTTATATATAGTATAATATAAAAAGGAATATTATATAACCTATTTAATATTATTCTTTTTATCTTTTACCCCTTTTATATTTACCTACACATTTATAAATTCCTTATATTATTTAAATTATAATAATTTTAAATCTAAATATAACAGCTTAATATAATTTAAATTTATTTATAATTTTAATTATAGGCTTTTTTTTAATAATAGTCTTATATAAATATAACTTATAGTAAAAAGATAATTTAAATATTTATTTTAAGTTAGGTAAGGTTAAATGATAATATATAATATTTATTATAATAATCCCCTTATATGATATTATATTATTAAATTTTTTAGCTTTATTATTTTACTTATATTATAATAATTCTTTTTATTTCTAATTAAGTAATATATTTATTAATATTAAAAAAAGAATAATAATTTTAAATTTAAATATAATAATATTTATCATCCTAAAATATAAAATTACCTAAAAAATAAAAATTATTAAACTTTATATCTTTAAAAAATCAATATATCCTTTAACTTAAGAAATAAATTAATATTACTTATTATGATAAATTTATTAAAAGAAAATATTTGTTAACTTATAATATCTTATTTTATTTAATATTTTTAATTATTGCTTAATTTTTAAAAATAATTATATATTATTTTAAAAAAATAACTTAAAAAGGCTTTAATACTTTTTTACTTAAATATTAATAATTCTATTTACTTTATTTAACTTTAAACCTTATATATTACCTATAAGCTTTAGATTTTATATATCCTTTATAGGCTTTAAATCTTATATATTCCTTATAAGCTTTAAACTTTATATATTCCCTATAAGCTTTATAGTATTTATTAGGGGCTAATATATTTTAAAATATTAAATGGTTTTAACTAATAAATTTATTCTTATTAGCTTCCACATATAAATATTAAAAAAATATATATAAAATATCTAGTAATTTTCTTTTTTAATTAGGAAAAATTTGTTAACTATGTAAATATTAAATTAAAAATTGTTATATTTGTCTTTTTATTACCATAATATAAATAATTATATTTTTAAATTATATATTATAATATTAAAGGTGGTGGTAATGAATAATGGTTATTTAGATTTAATTAAGGAATTATTAATATTCCTAGCTATATTAAAGTAAGTTATGTATTTTAAGGTATATTAGTTTATGGCTATTTATAAGCTATTAATACAATTTAATCTTTAATCCTTATATTTTATTATTAAAAATGGGAAGTTAATTATATTATTAGCTTAAATTATATTTACTTAAAAATTATTATATTTTAATATAAATATTTATAAAGATTTAAATAATATATTTAGAATAGGGATTAGAAATTTTAATTTTTTATTAGATTTTATAAAGGGTATAATTTGATAATTAATGTTAACTTTATTAATTATTTTAATTCCCTTACATTATATATTTTATATAAAAAGGTTATTAAATAGATTTTTTTTAAATATATTTTTAATATTATCTTTTAAAAGCTTAATTTTTATTAAAGGTTTACTTATACCTAACTTTATCTTAATAAGTCTTTTATAAATAAATAAATATATTATCTTATTAAATTTTTTAACTTTATTTTTCCAATTAAAAGTTAAAGTAATAAAATCTTATTAAATAAAATTTAATTTATCTAATATAATAATATATATTTTAATAATATTTAATTAAATAATATTTAATTTAATAATATTTAAAATAATAACATTTAATTTAAATATTTTATAACCTTATATAAATAATTATATTTAATTATATTTTTATTATAAAGGTTTAAGATAATATTATATCATTTTAATATATTTAAAAATTATTATAATATTTTTAAATTTATTATAAATATTTAAATAAAAATAAATATTATTATTAATAAATTAATTAATTTAAAATAAAGGTTATATAATAATGTTATAATATTTTTTAATAAATTTTTAAGATTTGATTTTTTTTATATTAAATATATTATTATTAAATAATATATTAATAATAATAAATATAAACTTTAACTTAAGTTTTTTAAAATTTAAAGGTGTTAAAAAGGTCCTTTAATATATGTTATACATAAAGTAAATGTATAAAAGAGGTAATGAAATTACTTTAAATTAGGTGTAATATAATAATAATTTATTAACGCTTATCTTTTTACCTTATATTAAAGAGATTTTTTACCTTTTATATATATATAAGTGAAATAAGCTTTTAATAACATTATACTTATTTAATACTAATCCTTATTATCTTTTAATAAAATTACCCTTTTTAATTATACTTTTATCTTTTAAAGTTATAATTTGTTATAAGGCTGTTATAATATATATATATTTTCCTTATATTTTTTAACTATTTTATTTATATTATATACTTTTTATTATAAATTTTTTTGTTATTATATAATCTTTTATTTCTAAATAATAATAATATTATTTCTAATATTTTAATTTAATATTTAATTATAATAACTTTTTTTTTAATACTTTATTTTTTTTACTTTTTTTATCTTTTTATATACTATTATTACTTCCTATTATTAATATATTAATTTTATTATTTATTTGCTTTAATAATATATTATTTTTATATATTTTTATTAATAAAAAATCTATTCTTTATAATAGTTATATAAATTTCATTACTTATAATTATCCCATGCTATGCCATTACTATACTTATACTATGGTAAATTAATAAAAAAATAATTTTAATAATTATAATTATATTAAGTTTAAAAATATATATTTTTTTTATCTTATTATAATCCTTTTATTAATGATTTTATTTTAAATATTTTTGGAAAATATTCCCATTATTTTTATTTTTATAAAAGCTATATATTTATAAATTAATTATAATCCTTTTAATTTAAAAGATATATTATTAATATTATCTTTCTTAATTACATTTTTAATAATAATATATTACCTATATCTTTTATAATATCCTTATTATAAATCTTAATATTTAATTTATATATAACCTTTTTATTATTATTATTATTAGTTTTTTTTATTTACTTATTATTAAAATATAATTTAAAATTAATAAGATAATTTATATAAAGCTTTATAAGCTTTTAAAAATAAAAATAACTTAAATAAGATAAAAGCTATAAAAAAACATTATAAAAATATAATTAATTGTTAAAAATATTTAATAAATATGGTTAAATTTATCGTAATAATTTTAAAAAATATTATTACTAAAATTTGGTAAGTTTATAAGGTTATTAATACTTTTGTAACCAATTATTTTATTATAAGTTTCTTTTATTTTCTTTATATAACAATTTCCTTATTAATAATTATTTTATATAATTATTTAATTAAAACAATTTTAATCTTACGCCATATAAAAATATCACTCTCCTTTTATAATATTATAATAATAATAATAAAAGTAATAAGTATAATAATAATAAAGATAATAAAGTAAATAATAAATTAAATAAAAATTAAACAATATTTATTAATTTATTTCACGTTTATAATATAATTGTTATAAGCTTTTTTTATAATTTTTTCTTATATTTTTTTTTAATACTTTTTAAAACATTTTTAACCTTTTCCCAAGAATTATTATTATTATTATATCTTATTTATTAAATTAAATATTATTAATTTTTTCTTTTATTTTTATAATTTAAAATTACCTTTATTTTATAAATATTATTACTAATTAAAACTACTTCCTATTTATTTAAAATCTTGTTAAGTTTTAGCTTAAAAAATTTAAAATTATTAATATTAAAAATATTATATATCCTATACTTAAATAATAACTTTAATTTATATACCAAACCATATTATTTTATTATTTTTTTTACCTTAAAAAAATTTAAATATTTATTTATTAACTTTTAATTAAAACATTTTTAATTAATATTTTTTATAAATATTAAAACTTATTTCCTTATTAAAAATATTCTTTTTATTTTATTTTTATTATATTATTTAATATAAAACTTATTTAAAACTTATAATAAAATTGTTACCTTTTCCTAAGCTTAATATATTTATTTCATTTTATTTAAATCTTTTATTAAATTTTATCCTATTTTTTTTGCTATGAAATTAATTAAACCTTATAATATAAATTTAATATAAATATAAGCTAAGATTTAATTATATATAAAATATATTAAAATATTATATACCCATTTTATTAATATTAATTTTTTTAATTAATCGTTTTATTCGTAATTATAAAAAGTTTTTAAATAATACTTTAAGTTTTAATTTTATTATTTGGTTTATTTATTAATTTATAAATGATATATTATATTAAACCTTTAATTTATAATAAATTTATAACAAAATATTACCTAAAATTTATTTATAAATAATAATCTTTTATTTAATATAATATCTTTTAATAATCTTATTTATAAAAATACTTTCGTAAAAAAAATCTCTACTAAATTATTAACAATTAAATTTTTTATTATTATAATATATAAGATATATTTTAAAAACTTATTCATTATTATTAATATATTATTATATATATAACTTTCTAATATAATTAAATTTAATAACTTAATTATAAAATTTAAGGATATTTTTTTACCTAATCTATTTAAAACTAATAATAAATCTAACTTATTATATAAAAGATATTTTTAAATTTTTATTTATTAATAAATTATGTAATTATTTATATAACTTTTTATATTGTTCTTAAAATTATCTTAATAATAACATTTTATAAATCTTTTAATTATTTTTACTATCCCTTAATACCTTAAAAATAATATATTATAATAATAATAAAACAATTTCAATATTAAAATAAAAGATATATAAATTTTACCTTAATATTTTATTAAATCCTTTTTTATAATTTAAATTAGCTTATTTTTTTCGCAACTATTATAATATTATTTCTATACTTTTATATTAACAAATAAATCTTTTTTTTATTTTTTATAAATTTTTTTTAAAAAAAATATATTTAATATTTCACTATTATCTTATAATATCTAAACTTAACTATACTTACTATTATTTCACTTTTACTTTAATAATTATCCTTTATTCTTTTAATTATTTAGTAGTTTTTAACTATTTTTAAATTTTTTTAAAAACCTTAATAATATACTATACTTCCTTATATAATCCTTTAATAATAAAATATATACTCTTATAATTATTTTTAATTTATTAAAATTTAAGTTATTAACTACCATATAATATTTTTCTTAATTATTTTAAAACTTTTTTTAAAACTTTAATAAAATATCCTTATAAATTTTAATCTTCTTTTTTTTATTTATATAATTAAGTCGTTATAATAATCCATTAATAAAATTAAAACTTTTAAGTTTATAAATTATTTAAAAATTAAAATTTATAAATGCTTTAATCCACTTAACTTACTTACTACTTAACTTTAATTTTAATATAATATATTAAAGGTTTAAATAATTTATTAATATATTAACCTAATTATTTAAATATATTAAATAATATTTTCATTTCTTAAATATATTTATAATAACTAACATTTTAATATTTAAGATAATATAATTAGTTTTAACACTTTGTAACTTCCTTAAAATAAAAACAATAAAATACCATTTTCCTTTATAAAGTTAAAATAAAACTATTCCTATTACCTATTATAACATATTTATTTCCACTTAAATTAATAACTAATTATTAAAATATTTTAAAATAAAAGCTTTTAAAAATATCTCCTTAAGTTTTTTAAAAACTTTTAACGTTTTAATAAAAAGGTTAAAAAATAAAATTAATTTCCCTTTTAATAAGTTAATAAAAAAGGTTATAATCTTTAAATAATCCTTAATAAATCTCTTATAAAAGCTTATAAAGCCTAAAAAAATTTATATATTATATATATTATAAAGTAATTATTATTTTAAAATCGCCTTTACCTTTTCCTAATTTATTTTAATACTTTTTAAAAATATCACAAATCTTAAAAATATCACTTCCTTAATATTAAACTTATATTTTATCAAATTCATATATAACTTTTAATCTTTTAATTATTTAAAAACATTATAAATATATTATATATGTAAAATAATATTATTAAAATAAATTAAAATATTATTTAAATAAATAATACATATTATATTTATTAGCTTTATAAATATATAATTAATATAATTTTAAAACATAGTTAAAGCATTTAATAGCTTAAATAATATTATTATATATTTAAAATATTTATATTTAATTTTAAATATTATTTTTCATTTATTTCCTTTTTTAATTTATAACTTATAATAAACATCTTTTAAATTAAACTTAATAAAGTGTTTAACTTTAACTAATTAATTTAAGATTTTATTTATCAATGATAATATAATATAATCCTTTTTAATTATTTAATTTAATACTTTATAATTAACATAAAATTAAAACTTCCTTTTTAACTTAAGTATAAATAATATTAATAACCTTATTATATTTTTTAAAGGTTTAATTTATCTTTTTTTAAAAGTATTATTAATATATTTTTTAAATATTTTTAACTTTTTTTCCATTAATAAATAAATTAGGTTAAAAGGTAACTTCTTTCCTTTTTTAAAATTAATAATATAATTTTAATTTTAATATTTTAATAATATAAATATTTTATTAATATTAAATATTTCCTTAAATTCCTTATATTTAAGGAAAAAAAACTATATAAAAATATAATTACCTTTATATAAGTTAAAGTAAAATCCCTTATTAATTTTTCCTTTTATAATTAATAATAAAATTATTATTATAACCTTATTATTATTTTTTAATACTTATTTAATTTCCTTTTAATTTTATACGAAAATAATATCATTATTTATAATTTTATATCTTTATAATTTACTTTATACTTTTAAAATAATATTTATATAATCCGTTTAAAATAATCCTAATAAAATATTATAATTAAAATTTTAATTTGTAATATTAATATTGTTATATATATAATATAATTTCTTTAAATTATCTCTTACTTTAATAAAAATATTAAATCATGTTAAAATAAAGCTTACTTTATAAAAGTCATTTATTAATTTCCTTAATATAAAATAATATTATAAAATTATTAAAATATATTTAATATAAACCATATTATAATTTAATCTTATATTAATAAAAATATAAAATTTAATTTATTTTCCCTTTATTTATAATTTTATTATAACTTTAAAATATATTTAATAAAAATTTATATTTTATTATAAATCTTTTACCTTTTATACTTTAAAAGGAATTTTATTTATATTATTTATATAATTATTATTTATAAGTTTTATATATTAACTAATAAAATGCCTATACTTATTACATTTAAAACATTATATTTTTAAGTAATTAAATCATTAATAATCCTTCTTTTTATAATATAAATAAAAAGTTAATTCTTATAAAAACACTATAATTAATATAAACACTTATAAATTACAATTTTAATTAATATCCCTTTTAATCTTAGTAATTTTAATTTAATAAAAATATTATATTAACACTATATTACCTTATAAATCCTTTTTTTAACTACTTAATACTTTTTTTTACTATTCCTTTAATATAATTTTAAAGATTTTTACTTTACTTTTAAGCTTAATTTATATCATTAATAAAAACCCTTTAAAGTACTTACTTTTTAACTTAAGGATTAGTTTTACTAATAAATTTAATACTTTAACTCGCTTTAAATATTCCTTAAAATTACCAACTTTTATTATCTTAAATCATTTAAAAAATATATTAAATAATTTGTTAATACCTTAACAAAGCTTTTATATCGTTATAAAAACATTAAAAGCTCATATATTTTCATTTCTTATTAAATTATAAAGCCACTTTTCCATTTTTAATTAAGGGATATCTTTAAACTTCCTTACCATAAAAGTAATATACCATTGCTATCATTATACTATTACGCCCCTTAAGTAAGTAATTATAAATAAAATTTTTTTATCATTTATTTTATAATTATTAAATAGGAAATAAACTTTTAAGCCTTTTAAAAAAATCGCTAATTTTATATTATTACTATCTTTTTTCCCTTTTATATTAAATATTAAATAATAATATTTTATAACGTAATAAGTTATAATTATAATTATATTTTAAATATATTAATTAGTTATTTTTTTTAAAGTTATAATAATTCTTACTTTTAAAATTAAAAACTATTTTTTTTTATATTTCCTTTTATTATTTATTATTAACTCCGCTATTTTCTTATTAATTTCTACCTTAATCATATTAATAAGCTTATAATATATCGCTAAAATTAATATATTAGCCATAATAATACTAATACTTATAATATACTTATTACTTTTTAATTAATTTATTATTATATTATTAAAGTCTTTATTATCTTTTAATTTATATAAGATTTTCCCTCGCATTTTAACTATAACAACTATATTATTAATAAATATAAGCTTACCTTTAACAAATAATTTATAATAATAAATATAAAGCATTAAATTATTAAAAAAGCCTTTTAATATATATTATACATAAAGTAAATATATAAAAAAAGTAATAAAACTACTTTAAATTAAATATAATATAATAATAATTTATTAACGCTTATTTTTTTATTTTATATTAAGGAGATTTTTTACCCTTTATATATATATAAGTAAAGTAAGCTTTTAGTAACATTATACCTATTTAATATTAATCCTTATTATTCCTTAACAAAAGGAAAAATATTAAATTTATTAGATAATTATTAAGTAAAAATCTTTAATATTAATATTTTTAATTTATAATTTAAGTTAATTAATTTTAATTATATAAATATAATAAAAGGTAAATATAAAATTTCCTTAATATAATTTATAAATGGGTATAATATAATAAATAAAATTAAGGTTAATTTTTATTAAGCTTAATTTATAAATTTAAACTTTTTTATAGAAAATAAGCAAATTTTTTCTAAGTTTTAATACCTTTTAAATTATAAAAGATATATTTAATTAGGTATGTAATCTTTTATAATTAATAAATTAATATTATAAAAGTATAAATTATATCTTTTTATAATTATTTAAATTATAATAATAAATTTTAATATAAAATTATAAATATTTAACCTTTATAATATTTAATAAATAATATTAATAATTTTGTAACTTTAAAATTATTTAAATTAAATAAATATTTAAATAAAACTTAAAAAAAATGATTTTTTCATAGGTTTAATTTAATAAAAGGTTATAATTTTAAATAATTAATATAAAAAATAGAACTTATTAAATTATTAAGCTAAAAAAAATTAATATTATCTTATTATTATATAAATTAAGCCTTATTTGTTATATTAAAAATATGGTTATAAAGTTTATAACATTTAAGGTTTTTAATTAATTAAATAATTTTTTATTTTATTATATTAAAAAACTATTATTATTAAATCAATTATTTAAAAATAAATATTAAGTTAAAAATGAAATATTTAATATTATTAAAAATATAATTATAACTATTTTTATTTATATAATATATATAACATATATACTTAAGATAATTATATTATAACTATTTAAATATAATTATAATTTATTATATTATAAAAAAGATAGGAAAAAAATATATTATATTTTAAGTTTTGAAAAAGAGTTAATAAATTTAACTTAAGGATATTATATTTATATTATATAAAAATCTTATATAAAATCCTATATATAAGTAAAGCCCATATTAAAATAAAGCTTTTAAATAAGTTTATAAAATTATTTTTATCCTATTAGGATATAATAGCTAAATTTAAGATTTTTAATTTAAATTATATATAAATATTAATAAAAGCGGAAATAATATAGGGTAAAAAATAAGGATTTTAATTGGTAAAATATAAAGGAAAATTATAACTTAAATAATAATATTTTATTAATATATATATTTTAATTATATATAATTAATTTAATATAATAATAAATATATATTTAACTTTTATTAATATTAAAAAAATGAAAAAATATTATTATTATGTTAAAAATATAAAATCTAATTAATATTTTCTTTAATAATTAAGGTTATAATCTATTCCTTTATTCCTAATTTAAAGTATATATTTTATTTATTATTATAATTAAATTATTTTAGTATGGTATTAAGGAATAATTTTAAGTAAATTATAAATTAGATTTTTTAAATAAATAATATTTAATTTTTTATAGCTTTATTATAAAAAGGTAAGGTATTATTTATTTAACCTTACCTTATTTATATTAATATTATTATTTCTTATAATAACTTTATATTTATTTTAAATGTTTTATTATTATATTTTTAAATAATATAATAATTATTTTTATTCTTAATTTTATTATTTTATTAATATGTTATATATTATTTTATTTTTATTAAATTTTTATATATGATTTAATTTAAATAATTATATTAAATATTTTTTTATTATTAATTTTTATACTTTAATATTATTTATAAAGATCTTTATATTAATTATATATTTTATATAATATTACTTATATATAATATAATCTTAACTATTTACTTATATAGCTTTTTGAGGATATAATTAGTATAGGATATAATTGATTAACTTATGTAAATAAATCTATTATTATTAGGTTATAAATAGGTATATAGGAAAAGTAAAAATTTATATAAACTTAAATCATTATTATTTTTTATGATTTAGTATATAAGAATCTTAATTTAACTTGTTTATATCTTCTTTTTTATTTTTTTTTTTATTTTTTTAAATCTTTTTTTTATATTTAAATTATTATTTCCTAAAAAAAAAAACCTTTTATTTATTTATGTATTATATTTTTTTATCCTATATTTAAACTTAATCTTAATAATATTTTTATTAAGGATATTTCTTTTAATAATGGTAGCTTTAATTAAGATAATATAGAGTTTTTATTTTTATTTTAACTATTTAAGCTATGGTAAAAATGTAATATAATTTATATAAAATTTAATAGGAAGGATTTTTATTAATATTATTTATATTATAAATATATTAATAAATTAATAAAATAAATATCCTTAAAAAATAAAGACTTTTTTATAAATAATTAAAAGTAGATTATTTTTAATTAAGCTTTATATTATTTATTATATTATAAGTAAACCTATTATTTTTTACTAGTTAATTATTTTACCAATTATTTAATTTTTATAAAATTTATTACTTATATATATTATATAATAAGTAAAATATTTTATTTTTATATTAATATTTTAAATTATCTTAATTAAACCTTTTATAATTATTAATATTAATAATAGTTTATAAATTAATAATAAAAACCTTAGAAAAGCTATAATATAAATGAAAGAGATATATAATATATTATTAATAATTTATAGGGATAAATATAATAATAAATATATTAAAATTATTTATTTATAATATTATATAAAGAATTATAAATAATTAAAATATAATTATCCCTTATTTTATTATACTTGTTATTACCTTATTAATATTTTTAATTATAATTATAATTTTTATAATATTTTTTTTAAACCTTATTATCCTTTTTTATATAATTTTATACTTATAATATTTAAGATATATATATTTATTAAATTTAAAATTATTATAAATAATAATAAAAAGGATTAATAACATTAAATCTCCTTATAAGTAGGTTTTTTTATTATTACTAAGATTTTATATGTTATTTTTTATACTATATATAATATTTAGCGTAATATATTTTAATTAATTAGGTATTTAACTTTCCTTTTAAATGTTATGTTTATATTTATTGTATTTTTACCAGTTAAACTTATATTATTTTTAAATTGCTTAATTTAATATTAATAAAGTCATTACTTTAAGCTATAATTAAATTATTAATTATTAATAATTATAAAGTTTTAATTTTAAGGGGGAAATTATATTATATTAAAAGATTATTTTATATTAAATATAGGTTAAATAGAGAACTATTTTATTAATAAGTTATAAAATTATTATATGAAAAATATTATTTATTATATTAAGATAATTAGCTTAAGTTTATTATTATTTATTATTACATTTACTTAATTTTATTTATATCCTTATTAAATGATATTCCCTTATAACCTTTTTATTTAGTTTAATAAGGTGGTTAATATTTACTTATATTTTAAATGGTAATTTTAAAGTAGCTTAATAATTTTTATTAATAAGGATTAATAGTTAAAGGCCTTTAAAACTTATTAATTTAAAAAACTATATATAGGTAATTATAAAGCCAAATCCTTTATTTTTTAATTATTTAGCTATTAAATTAAAATAAGCTTTAAGTAAAGTTTAACCTTAAGCCTTAAATTTAATAATTATAAAAGTTAGCATAAAAAGAAAATCTAATTAATTAAATGATTTAAAATATTTAAGGGTTATATTTTCCTTTAATATATAAACCTTTGTTAGGAATAAAAGTAAAAGATTTTTTAATAATCCTTATAAATAAATTAATTAAATTATTAATAATAAGATTAAAATTACTTTTGGTAATTAAATAATAATGAAAATATTAATATTTATTATATAAATATATAAGTTAGGACTTAGAATAAACACTTCTATTATATATTCAATATTATTTATTATCTTTAAAAATTAATGGCTATTTTCTATTAAAGCCATTAGTATATCTTATATAAAAGATAAATAGGCTAACATTTTAAGGGATAAATTATCCATTATTTTAAAGGCTTGGATAAAAATTACACCCCTATTTTTATCAAACATTTTTAATATATATTTAAATAAAAGAATATAAACCTTTTAGTTATACTTCTTAATAAAGGAAATAATAACTTATATATTTATAATATATTAAATAACGTTTAAAAAGGTGATAACTTTATATTTTTTATTTAACACTATATCTTATAAATAGGCTAATCTTATATTAAGGAAATTAGTATCTTTTATAATTTATTAAATATGCCTTAATTACTTAAGCATGTTAATATATTAAAGATTTATTATCTTTATTTATTAATTTAAAAGGATAATTATAGTGAATTTTTTCTAAAGTTAATAACTTAAGAAATGATTATTATTTACCATTTAAAATAACTCCTTAGTTTAATTATATATTTTATTACTAATAAACTTTCCTAAATAAAATAGGGATAATTTTTAAATAGGTTTAAATTAGTAGGAATTGTTATAAAAAATTATAATAAATATATTATTAAAGTTATTATTAAACTTATCTTATACTTTTTATAATTAAAGATAAATTTAATAAAGATTTACCTTATTTATCATATTATATTCATTTATAACTAAGATATTAATTTATTTTTATTAATTTTTTTTATCATTTAACATATATAATTTAAAAAAGATAAGATTTATTACTAAATAAATTATAATACCACTAATATAAACACCTATTAATCTTAATATAATAATAATTTTTATTCTTTTATAAGCTTTTTTAATTTTAAAAGCTTTAACTAATAACCTAATTATTATATTTTTATTAATACTTCCTTTACTATTAAAATAAAATAATAATTAGCCATACTTTAATAATATTATTTATATCCTATTTATTATATTTGCAGCTTTTCTTTAATATAATTTATTAATTATATTTATATGCTAAAGAATAAAATATAAAATTATTAATTATTTCTTATTAAGTTTATTTTATATAGTTAACTCCTTGTTTAAATTAAATTAAGTTACATTACTAAGATTATAATTTATTATAATTATAATTAGGTAAGTACTTATAGCTAAAACTTAAGCTATAAAATAGCTTATTAGTTAAAATAGATTTTTATTTATATTAAAAGGGTTTATTTTTTTAATATTTAATTTTTTAAATAAATATTTAAGCTTTTTAGTGTAAGGCATATTTTATTATAAATATTATTTTATATATTTATTTTTTTAAAAGCCTTAATAATAATAATACTTTTAATTAATAGATTAAGTTTAACTTTTTATTCTTTTATTTAAGTACTAATAGCCTCATTAACTAAACCATACTTATTAAAAGTATTATTAATTATTATATTTAAATTATTAACCATTATATAATAATAATTAAGTTTATTTCTTATAAATAAGTTTGTTAGTTTTTTAAAGCTAGTTATATTAAAAGATGGGTTAAATAAATTTATAATAGGTTTAAAATATGGTATATTTTATATATATATATATACTACCATTAAAAAAGCCAATAATTTTTTTTAATCTTTTATTTTTTTTATAAAGTTATCTTTAATATTATTTTCTTTATTATATTAATTATTATCATCTTTATTTCCATATATAATATTATCTTAATTTATATAAACATCTTAAATTTTTATATTATAAATAATATTATCCTTAAACTTATTAAATAAGTTAAAGTTATTATTATAAAATTTTAAGCATTTATAAAAACCTTAGCTTAGGTTATTTTAAAGGTTTAAGGGATTATTAAATATATTAAATATAAAAAGTTATTATGAAATAAGTAAGGTAAGATAAATCATAACATTTTAATAATATATTATAGCTTTATTAAAATTAAATAAGAATTTTTTAATTAAAAGAAATATTCTTATATTACTTTTAAATAATACTTTTTAGTTAAAGTGGTTATTAATTAAAGGCTTATTAAATCTAACAAAATTAACCATTTTTCTTTTATTATTATTTATTAAGTTAGGATTAAAAATAATATTAATTATAAAGGTATAATTATAAAAATAAAGATTATTAAAAATAAAATTTTAATATTAATATATATTAAAAAAGGTTAGGTTTAATATCCTTTTTATTATTTAATAAAATAATTAATTTTATAAGTTTTCTTTTATAATTTAAAAATATAATTAAGGTAAGATTTTTAAGGTTAAACCATTAATAATAAATTACCTAATAAAAAGTTTTATAATAAATTCATTATCATTAAGATTTAAAGTAATAAAAGGTATTATAACCTAAGATATAATTATAAATATTAATTAAAAATATTTTTCTTTTAAAGAAAATCTAATTAAATATTTTAATTATTAAGCTTTAAGCTATTATATTTTTATCTTATTTATTTACAAAGGTAAGATTTTTTTTTAAATAATTAAAATAAGTAATAAGGAAGGTAAATTATTAATATATTAATATTTTTAGTTTTATTATATAATTAATAATATAATAAAAAAGGGTTATAATTTAAGTTTTAGTAAAAATTATTGTAAAATTATAATTATATTTTAAAGCAATAATAATTACTTTATTTTAATATATATAGTTTTATAATTTCCTTTTTATTTAAAATATACCTTTATTATTTAAATATATATTAGCTAATAAATCCTAAGGTTAGTTAAATTTATATTATCTTATCTTAAAATAGCTTTTTTTATATTTTTATCTTACTTTATTATATTTAAAATAAGTAATTATATATTTATAATATTAAGTAATAATTGTAATAAAATTTATTTTATCCTCTTATTTATTTTTAAGTTAATTTAGGTTTTTTTATAAACTTTTACTAGATTAATAATAATTATAATTGTAAAATTACCACTTAAATACCTTTTTATTAAAGTTTTTTTAAAAATGCTTATTTACTTAATTTAAGAATTATTATATATTATTAGGTTTATTTACTAATAAATTGTTAATAAGATTTTTAATAGTTATATTATTATAATATTAAAAGAAATTATATAAGTGAAAGGTTTTATAGCTATTTATTTTAATTATTTTAAAATATTGATTTATAAATTTAAATACCCTATTTATTGTTTTAATATAAATAATTTTTTTAAAGAAGGTAGTAATATAGTTATAAAATTATAAAATTATAATAATAAGGTTTTGATTTACCTTTTTAATTAAAACTTATCATTTGTTAAAAAAAAAATTATTAAATTTATTTAGAAATTTTATTAAAGTATTTAATTCTATGGAAATATTTATTTATTTTAATTTAAATAGGTAAAGATATATTATTAAAATTAATTATAAACTAAATTATTAATAAGCTATATTTTATAATTAAACTTTTAATTATATTTTATTAATAAACCTTTTTTTTATTAAAAAGAGGTTATTATTGTTTAAATATTATAATTTCTTTTAATAATTTTTACATATTTTTATTACTAATTAATTTATAATATTTAAATTCCTAATTAATAATAAGTAAATTTTTTTAAGATAGGGAATTAATAATTTATTATATTTAAGGGAAAGAAGATTTTTTAACTTAAACTTTATTAATTTTTATGTTATTACCTTTTATAATTTGGTTAAAAATTAGAAAGGGAAAGATTAAATATATTATAACTATACCTTTATATTAATAAAGCTTAATAAATGTCTAAGTTTTTAAGTTAAAGTTTTATTTTAAATAGGTATTTTAATTATATTTTTTATTAGTATTAGTGATTATTAAACCACCTTAATTATATAAAAAGATTTTAATAAAAATAAATATAAAATAATAAAAGTTTTATATATTAATGAATTAATTACTTAAAATTACTTAAAGGTATGATTTTCTTTTAAATATTATTTATTTTATAATGTTATTATTAACAAGGGTAAGGTTATTTATATTATATATTAAGTAAAGATTTTTAATTTAAAGTGATTATTAAATAAAGTAAACCTTTTAAACATTATTAAACTAATTATTAATAAAGGAAAAAAAGCTTAATAAAATTATTATTATTAATATTTCCTTTTATAGTTTAGGTTTTATTATATTATTAATAAGGTTTAAATTATAGCTTAATAGAATATTATTTATATTTTAAAATAACTATACTTAATTATTATTATTAATATTATTATTGTTTAAGGTTTTTTTATTGTTTATAAAGTTATTAGGATTATTATTTATAATATTATTAATATTATTAATTTATATATTTAATAGTGAAATGGTATTAAGTATTATTAGTTAATTTTTTTTTAAGGAATATAAATAAATTGGTTTATAATTTTTTTTTAATGTTTAAAAGGTGGGTAATATTAAGTAGGATTTAAAATAGTAAAAGGTTATCTTTGGTATTTTATATATTTTAAAATAAGTTGTTTAAAGTAATATAATGGTATAAATGATTATTAGTGGTAAGTTATTGTAAAGCTTATATTATAATAGATTTTTATAGTTTAAAATAGGGTAAAAAATCAATTTTTTTTAGCTTTTTAAAGCTATATTATAATATATAAATATTACTTAATATGTTCTTAATTTTTTGAGATAGTATTTTTATTATAAAAAATAAGTTGTTTATAAAAATAGTAATATAGTTAGTTATTTTTTAATAGTATTAGTTAGTTAGTTAATTTATTTTAGGGTTTAATAAAAATTTGGTTATTATATTAAAAGTATATTTAAGTGTTAAAAACTTCTTTTTTAAAAATTATAACTTTTTAATAGTGGATAGGAAAAGGTGGATATATAATATATATAATATAAATAAATAATAATTAAGTGGGAGTTTTTAATCTTTTAAGGATAATAAGTAATGCTTATATATTAATATTTATAATTATTAATAAAAAGGAAAATATTTATAGTAATTAAGCCTTAAAGTTTTATTATTTTAATTATAAGAAAGAAAGGTTTATAAGCGTTTAAGAATATAATTAAGGAATATATTTTAAGTTATAAATATAAGGTAATTTTTAAGGTATTAAATTAGGTATAAATGATATTAGTTTATTAATAAATGGTTTAGATTTTAAGTTTTAAATTAAAAGGTTAAAATATAATGTACTTTATGTTTTTTATTAATGGGATAAAAAAAGGATTAATTAGTAAATATAGCTTTTTTTTATTAAAATTTATATTAATTATTAAAATAAGATTATTAATAGTTATATAAGTTTTAATTATATTCTTAGTAATATTAAATATAATAAAGGGATACTTATAGCTTTTTATATTATAATTTTTTATTGGTAATTTTAGCTTAAGTATTAAAGATAATTAAAAGATAAATATAGCTAACTCATTTTTTATAGTTAAGAGATAATTAATAAATAGGTAAAAAGGTTATTTATATAATATTTAATATTCTTTTATATTTAAATTTATTATTAAGTTAGTTAAAATAGGTTAAAAAGTTATAGTAATATAAGGGAATAATTGGAATAATATAATAAATATAGATAAGTTTAAAATAACACTTAATAAAGGTAATTTTAATAATAATTTTATTAGTTATTAATAACTTGAAAAATTAAAGTTTTGAAAAAATATAAATATAAAATTCTTATAAAATGGTTATTCCTTAATATTAATATTTTAAATATATTTTAATTAACATACTTTTTTAACCTTTTAAAAGATTTATATTATTATTTATAATATTAATATTTTATTTATATATTTATTATTACCCTTTTTGAAATTAACTTTAAAATAATATTATATTTTTACCTTTTTCCCCCCCCTTATTTCATTTATATAATAATTAATATTAAAATATACTATTAAATATTTTATATTTAATATAATTATAGCTTATATTATATAAGATTTAAAAATTATATATATAAGTATTAAATATATTAAACTATTAAGGTTTATAATTAGAATATAACTTTATACTTTTTATTTCATATATAATATCTTATATATAAATGTAAAGTAAATTTAAAATTAATAAATATTATAAAAAAAAGGAAACTTAAGTAGCTTATAATATAGTTAGTGGATTTTTATAAGGTTATTTCCACTTTATTATAAGGGCTTTTTTACCCATATTATAAGATTATATAAACTTATTATAGGGGTATATTTAATAATATTATAAGGTTATTAAATGTAATACCTTATTATTTTTATTATATTAATAATTATTAATGTTAAACTTAAGTATTTATATATAATTTTTGGAAAGTTTATTATTAATTATTAATTAAATTCCTCTTTTATAAGATATAAAATATTTTAGCTTTAATTAGGTTTTTAAATAATTATATTAATGAAATAAATATTATAAATTTAATAAATTTTATAATTTAATTATAATTTTATAAGGAAAATTAAATAAGGATTATAATATTAAAGAGTATATAAAATAAATATAAGTAAAGTTAAATAGAAAATATTAGATATGAAGTATAATAAATAATGTTAAGTGGTAAAAGTAAAAGTAAAAGAAATATTTAATATTAATTATAATAGATTTAAATTATTATATAGATAAAATTTTTATTATAAAAGGAAATAATAAACTTTTATATTTATATCTTTATTATAAAGAAATATTAAAGTAAAACCTATATTATTAAATATTTTTATAAAAAAAATATTAAACCAAAATTAAATTAAGATTTATTTATTAAATAAATCTAATATTAATCACTTAAAATATTATTATATATGGCATTATTTATCCTTTTTTATATTAATTGGATTGGTTAAGCTTTAATATTTTTTATTATAATTTTTATAGGTATAATTAATATGGTGGAAATTTTTAATTATAATATATAATTTATTAAATATAAATTAATATTATTAATAATTTTAATTAAAGTAAAAGTTTTGGATAATTATTTTAGTTAATTTAAGTTAGTAATATATTTTTATAATATAGAATTAGTAATATAATGTTATATATTTAATTGTAACCTTAAGTAATGAAATATAAGGGATATTTTATTTTTAATTAGTGATTTAAGTCTTTAGGTTATTTGGATAATAAAAGGGGAAAACTTAAGCTTAATGTTAAAATGAGATATTATTATAATAATTGTTACTAATATAATTAAATAATGAGAAGATTTTAATAATGTTTAAGGGAAAATAAAAATTTTTAATATTATTTAATTTATTAATGATTAAATATATTATTAGCCTTTTCCTTTAATAAATAATAATATCTTATTTATTTATAGGGTAAGTATGTGGTATTTTAGAAACTTTAAATATTATTTTTTAGGATATTTAGTTATTATTTAAGCAAGGGATTTTTATTAAGTTTTAATTTTATTTTTAATAATAAGATATAGGTATTTTAAATCTTTTTTGTAAAGGTTAATATATATTTTATATATTTTTATTTTTTAATAAGTTTGTTAAATAAAAATTTACTTAGTTTTAAAATAATAATAGGGTAAATTTTAATTTTGATTTAATATTATTTTATGTTGGTATAATTATAGGTTAGTTAAAAGAAAATTTTATTATTAAGGTAAGCTATAAGCTTAAAACCTTAATAGATTAATTATTTATCTTTTTTATTATTTTAATAGGTAATTTATAGCTAATAAATAAAGGTATAGTTAGCTTAATATTAGATGTAGTTATTATATTATCCCCTTTAAATTAAATATTTTAATTTAAGCTAAATTATTTTAAGGGTTAAAAGTATAATAGATAAAATACCTTTAGTAAAAGCAGCTTTTTTAAGGGTAAATTTAATTATGTTAATCCATTAAACTTTTAATAAGGATAAGGATTAACAGTTATTAAGTTAATTATTAAAAGCAATAATATTATATTATAAAAGTTTAACTATTAAAACTTAGTAAGTGATTTAATATTATTAACCAAAGCTAAATTAATAATAAATAATTTAATAATAAAAGAAAAATTATTAAATATAATTAAATTAGTTATAAATAAATTAGCACTTATATTATTAATTAATCTTAATATTAATAATATAGTTAGGGATAAAATAGGATTAAAAAGATATAAGTTAAGCTTAAAATATTAGTTATTAAATTAAAATATAAAGTAGTTAAAGCTTAGTTAAAGTTAAATAGGATATTTATAAATAGGTAATATTATTACTTTATAATTAATAATTTTTTTATTAGTACTTATATAAATATAATTTTAATTAATAGTAATTTTAGTTTACTTTTTTTAATTTTTAATATTATAGGTGTTAATATTTTTCTTATTAGTTTGTAAAGCTTTTTAATATTTAAAATAATAGTTATATTATCTTTTAATAAGATTAAAAGGGTATAATTATTAAAGTTACCTTTTTTAAATATATTTAATATATTACTTAGATTTATTATATTAATAGGATAAAATAAGTAATCTTTATAAGATTTATATATATTATTAATAATATAATAAGAATATATAATAATAAGAAATTTATATTTTAAATTTAAGTTATTAGATTAAATTATTTTATTATTTATAAATAAGAATAAGTTAAAGCTTTTAAAAATTTTATAATATATAAATATATTATAAAATTTATTAATAAAGAAAGAATATATTTTACCTTTATTATTATAATAGTAATTAATATATATATTAGAAAAATTATATCCCATATATTATATTATAATTATATACTTATTTTAAAGGCTTTTATTATCCTTATAATTTTAATATTTATTATTATAACCTTTATATATTTTAAATATTTAAAATAAAGTAGCATTTATATTTATTAATTAATTATTATTAAAGTTTTTTCTAATATTAATATATATTTTATTATATTATAATATATTTTATATTGATTTATTAATAATATATTATATTATATAACCTTATTCCTTAATTATATAATTTATTATAGAAGGAAAGAAAGTATATTATTTTTTAATAATATTTAAAATAATTAATATATTAAGAGGGATTTTTTTAACCTTATAATTAGATAATAAAGGGATATTTAATTATTTTAACAAAAGTAATAAATTATTTAATAATGCTAAATTAATTAATAAAGAAATATTAGATTTTATTAATATTAATAAAAAAGGAAAATTAAAATTAATATTAAAAGTTAAGGGATAAATAATAGTGTAATAAATAATTATTATATAATTAACTTAACGCCTTACTACTATTAAAACTTTTATTTTAATTATTATACATAAGAAAATAAAAGATTTAATAAGTTATAAAGGAAATATAACTATAAAAAGGTTAATAAAAGGGAAATTAATTATTTTAATATATAAAGAAAATAATAAATTTATTTTATTAAACTTAATAAATATAGGTTAATTATATTTAATAATTAAGAATTAAAATAAAATAATTAATATAATAATAAAAAGTTAAAAAGTTAAAATAAATATGGCTTTAAAAATTATAAGATAAATATAATTAAAAATAATTATGCATATAAGTATAAAGAAAAGTATAAAATCACATAAACATATAATAAAATATTAATATTTTAAGATAATAAAGATTATAATTAAATAAAATTTCTAAAATATAATAAAAAATAGATTAGTAAAAGATAAATTAATAATTATAAGCTTTAAAATTTTTATAAAAACTAACCTTATATAATATTACAAATTAATTATAAAATTAACATTAATATATCACTTAAATTATATTATAAAAATAATATAAAAATAGGAAGGAAATAAAAGATAAAGCTAATAAAAAAGATATTTATCTTTTTAATAATATATTTATTAATAATAATAAGCCTAATAATAAATATAATAATTATTATTATAAAATTATACTATTAAGGATAAAGAAATTAAAATAAATATATATATCCTTATATAAATAAATATATATTTCTCCCTATATATATTTAGGAAATTTATTATATAAAAATTAAATTATTTAAATAAGAGAAAATTTATAAAATTATTATTATTTAATATTTCTATTTTAAAATATCCCCTTTAAGAAGTATTTAACCAATTTATTACTTTATTATAATAAGATACTATTATTTTAAAAAGAGATTACCAAATGGTAAAATACCTTTAGAAAAAAAATAATATATTATTAATAAAGCTATATAATAATATAACTAATATTTAGTAAGGTTTAATAATAAAATAATTAATAATAATAAGGATAAACTAATATATAAAATTTATTTTAATATTATAATTAATATATTTATTATAGATTTTATTAAATTAAATAAGAAATATTAACTTATAATAAATAATTTATTTAATTCTAAACTAAATAAATTATTTATTAATTTATTAAATTAAAAGGTGGTAAAAGATCTTTTAAGAAAAAATATTTTACGATATTTATTTAATTTAATATTTACCTTATATAAAAAACCTTATATTAAATATACTTTACTTATTACTTAAAGATTTATTAAAATAATTTATAAAGTAAGGCTAAAGTAAAAGGATAAAGTAGAAAATTATTATCTTTATAATTAAATAAATAATATAAAAAGCTAAAGGCTTTTAAATAAGATTAACTTTTTTTATTTTTTAAGATTATATATTTAATATAGATTAATATAATAAAGGTTATTAAAGTAATAAATTATAATATTAAGCTTTAATTAGCTTAAGATAAGCTTTATAGTATTATTTTAAATTAAAGGGTAAATCTTAACTTAAATTAAGGAAAAAGATTTTATAAAATTAGGTTAAAATTTAAAAAAACTTTTATTAATATAATTAAATTATTAATATTAACTTTTTTAAATCCTATTATAAAATTATATTTATTTTTAGCTTAAATTAATTTAATTAGTAAATTAGTTAGTTATATTCTTATGTTAAAATTAATTAATAAAGAGTAAAAAAAAAGGGTATAAAAGCTTAAAATAGAAAAGGAAAAACTTATATATTTAACTTTATTTAATATAAAAGGGGATAAGGCTTAAAAATAGGATAAGGTTTAAAAATAGGATAAGGTTTAAAAATAGGATAAAATTTAAAAATAGGATAAGATTTAAAAGTAGGATAAGGCTTAAAAATAGGATAAGGTTTAAAAATAGGATAAAGTTTAAAAGTAAAATAAAACTTAAAAATAAAATAAATCTTAAAAATAAGATAAGGCTTAAAAGTAGGATAAGATTTAAAAGTAAAATAAGGCTTAAAAATAAAATAAATAATATTATTATAATATTAATAATAAAAATAAAAAATATTATTACTTATTTATAAATAAAGATATTAATATTAGTTTAAATAGTTTTAAAGTTTAATTAAGTTAAATATAAAAAGCTATTAAGGGTTGTTTAAGCTAAGTAAAGGATAGAATTATAATTATTAAAGCTTATATATTAGTTTTAAGGAAGTAAGTATATTAAAACCGAAAGGATTTAAATAATTTAAATAGGAAGTATAAAGAAAAGGAAAATAATAAAGAGGAAAATAATAAAAAGGAAAATAATAAAAAAAAGATAATAAAGAAAAAAATAATAAAGAGAAAGATAATAAAAAGGAAAATAATAAAAAGGAAGATAATAAAAAAAGAAAATAAGGATAAGGAAGATAATTTAAATGGGGAATATAAAATAAATAATTTAAATAATTTGAATAAGAAATATAAGGAGGAGGAAAAGGAAAATAAAAATAAAAGTAATAAAAATTTTTAAAATAATAAAAAGTTTAAAAATAATAAAAAATATAAAGATAAAGGGTATATTATATATTAAGAATTAAATATAATAATATAGTTTATAAAGTTATAAATAAATATTTAATATAAAATCTTTAACTTAATATATTTAATATAAGTTATTTAATTTTTATATTATAAAATTATTATATAAATATATAAAATATATTATTAATAATAAATATAATATAATATTATAGTTATAATTTTAAATATTATTTTATTTTATATTTAAATAATTTTATAAAAAATAATTTATTTATATATTATTTTATATTAATATATTATAATAATAATTATTTATCTTTAAAAATATTATTTAGTAAATTTATTAATATATAAAGCAAAAAAGCCCATTTAAAATTATTATTATATTTTAAAAGATTTTATAATAAAGTAGTATATATATTTATTTAATATATATAAATATTTATTATTAATTAATAATACTATTATAAAGAAATTATAAAAAAGATATAAATGATATTAAAAATATAATATTATTAGCTAAAAAATAATATATTATTAATAAAGTTATTAGGTAATATAATAGAAATAAAGCCTTTATTAATAATTATCTTTAAATTATTATAAAAGTGTGAAGTAATTTAAATATTATAATAAATACTTTTATTTTAGATTTTAAAATATTAATAATTAATATTATATATATTAAAGATAAATTATTAGCTTATAATTTAAGTAAATTATTACTTAATTCTTTTAATATTAAGGCTTTTAAAGGATTAAAAAAAGGAAATAAAATTTCTTAAAAATAGTTTAATTTAATAAGTTACCTTTATATAATATTTTATTTAAAATATATTTTATTAATTTTATAAAGATTTATTAAAATATTTTATAAAATTAAATAAGTAATAAATAATATGGTTAAATTATATTATCTTTATAAATTTATAAATAATATATATAGTTATAAATTTTCAAATATAAATAACTTTTAATTATACTTAATATTTATTTATATTAGTTAGGATAAAACTTACGTTAAGATTAAGGTTATTAATTATATATAATAACTTTTAAATATATAAAATAAGCTTAATAAAGTTTTAAAGAATTAAAGATTATTTATAATTATTAATAAGGGATTAAGATTTTATAATATTAGAATAGATTTTAAAAAAAATTTAAATATAATTATTTATTTATTATAATTAATCATTTTAAAATTTATAATAAATTATTATATCTTTTTAACTTTTATTAATAAAAAAGGGGAATTAATTAAATATATTTTAATAAATATATTAAGTAATAATAATATAAGAAAAATATTTTAAGATTTATTAATAAATATTATAAGAGATAAATTTATTATATTTAATAATTAGGAAAAAAAAATAAAGGTAAAAAAAATATATATTTAATATTAAAGCTTTTATTAAAAAATATATTACCAAATAATATTAAGGCTTAATTAAACTAAATAAAGGATTAATTAAAATAATTACTACTTAAACACTTAAAAGAAAATTTATAATTTAATAATATAAAGGTATTATTTTTAAATTTAAACTATAAATTTATAAGTTTATAATATTTTTAAAACCTTATTAAATTTTAAAATAATTATAAAATATAACATAAATTATTAATATAGTTAACTTTATTTTATATTATATAATTAATTATTTATTTAATTTAAAGTAATATTAAATAAGTTATATAATATTTCTTTTTACGTTAAGCTATAGGTAAAATTTAAAAGCGAGATCTTAACTTTATACCTAAATAACTTTGTAAATATTAGTCGTAACGTTATATAATTTAAATAGTAAAATAAATAACTTAATTACGTACATTTTAATTTTAATTATATTATAATACGATATTTATAACTAAAGTTATTTAAGGTTAAATATAAAAGGTTTTTTAAGGAGGTTATATAACACTTTTAACATATTTAATAACGTTTAAAACCATTAAAAAATATGTTATATAAAAGCTTTAAAAGCCTTAAAGGCTTTATTATTAAAAGGTAATTAAAAGAAATATTACGTAAGTTATTTCGAAAGCTTTTAAACTTTAACCTTAAATAGTTTTAATTATAAATATCGTATAATAATACAACTAAAATTAAACTATACGTAATTAAAATATTTATTTACTAATATAAATTATATAACGTTACGTTTAATATTAGCGAAGTTATTTAAATGTAAAGCTAAATAACGTTTTAATAATAAAAAACGATAAATATATAACGCGATAAACTTTTTAATATTATATAACCCGTTTAATATTACTTTTAATTTATATATATAAAAGTTATATATATATATATTTATATAATAATATAATAATTAAGTTAAAAAATATTATAAATAATTAACTATTTAATATATATATATTAAATATATTATTTTATTTTATTATATATTTAATATATATAAAAAAGAATATATATATATATATATTAAAATTATATTATAAAAAGGATTAATTTAAAAATTAAATATAAGATAAAATATTTATTTTATTATATATTTTTTTTCCTTTAAAATTTTCACATTTAAAAGTTAATATATTAAAATAAAACTTATATTATTAAAATTACTTTAAATAATTTTTTTAAAAAATATATAATTTAATTAAATGTATTTTATATTATTAAAATTATTTATAATTTTATAAAGTTTTATTAAAAAAATATAAAATATTATATAATTAATAATAATTTATTTATTATTTTTTATATTTAAAAAATTCCTTATTATAATAACTTATTAATATAACTTATATTTTTAAGTTTTAATTAATAAAATTATTTATAATAAATGTATAAACTAATATATAATTAATAATTTACTTTCCTATTTAAGCAACTTTTTTGCTTAATCGAGAAGTCATTCCTTATAAAATTCCGATATAATAACCCTTTGTAAACTTAGGGCATATCTAGCTGCCACTGCGGCACGCTAATGTAGCCTACATACCTACATATATGTATGTAGTAGGTACCTAGCGATGTTCACACTACATACATATATTGGATGTATGTATGTACCTATAAGTAGGCGCATCAAATGATAATAGGCCCCAAAGTTAGATGCACCCACTCGAGCCCGGGAGCCCACTAGAACCTGCCCACCTTGCTGCACATTGACAATCCATACTGACCTCACCATTAACTTAACAGTCCCAATTAGGTAATTATGTAGCTTAGGTACCAAGAGCAGCACCGTCAACTCCGCAGTTGGTGCATCTCCATCTTTCCTATTATTATTATTATTCTTCTTCCCATCGCCATCATTGTTGCCGCCCCAGCCTAGCCTCGTCCGACCTCGTCCGACCTCGTCCAACCTCTCACGTCCAGAGGAACTTTCGAGGTCTTTTAAACGTATAGATTCTCTTCCAACATTATCCTACCTCTCTAACTACCCGTTCCCTTTTCTGGGTCTCGTTGTTTTCGTTTCACCCCACACTCAGTCCTATCTGGGCTCGAGTCATCTTGAATACTTCATATTCCGTCCCCTCGCTAGCTTCAACAATAAATTGACTACGCTACGAATGTTCGTCCATACAGTCAGGCAGCTGAATTGCCAGCTATATTAACAAACAATCACCGCTGCCTTTACGCGTACTTTACAACCATGCGACCCCCGAGAATCGCCATTCTAGTCCTCTTCTTTTTTGCTTGTCTCTTTCTCCTGTGTCGCGCGATAACGTCAATCGGCCGCCCTGCGCCTATCATCTCTTCTCCGCAATCTACGCAAAAGTCCGGCTTCAGATCCTTCTTCTCCTTCTCGACACCATTTACTCTGTTTCCACCAAATGCCATCATTACCATAGCCGATGATAATAGCACCTCCTTTGCAGCCAGACCTGCCGCTTTCGGACCCCCCTTACCCACCAAGGGCTTAAACGGGCAGCTATGGATTGGCAGTGGCTTTACTGAAGAGTCCATGGAAGACGGGGAGGGCGAAGGTGAATTAGGCTGTAGCGATGTGCCTGGTTGGGGTGATAGCACCTCGAATGCTGTCTTGAAACCGTCAACGAAGGAAAGTCAACATAAGTTCAAATCGGTCGCCACTATTGGCAAGACGAAAAACCAGAAACGAACCGATCCTAAAGGCCCTCTAGTCGGCCGAACCGCCGTTTCCGATTCCGATCCTAAATCCAAAATCAAGCAGGTTGACGATGGCACCGATGATTACCTGCATCAGAGTCTTGATCAGTCAGCCAAGTCTCAGGGTGACGTGCTCGGTTCTTCAAGCTCCGGTCATGCCGACATTCAGTCTATACAGGAAGGGGCTGAAATTGCCGGCAAGATAGTTCTACTGAGTCGTGGTGGCTGTGGATTTCTCGAGAAAGTGAAGTGGGCTCAGCGTCGAGGCGCTATCGCTCTCATCGTCGGTGACAATCAAAGAGGCGGGCCATTAATACAGATGTATGCACATGGAGACACTTCTAACGTCACCATCCCTTCGATATTTACGTCTCGCACGACCGCGTATCTTCTCTCGCTTATGATGCAGCCCGGAAGCTTCATCGAGGATATAATCGACGAAAACGGAAAGCCTTCTCTGAAAGTACAGCAGTCTGAGAGAGCCCGAAAGAGCAGGATGGCAAGACACGCGGCCGCGCCGGCCCTGTTTCCCAAGACTAGTTCAAAGTCTAAAGGTGTTAAGGCCCCGATGACGAAGAAGCCTCTGTCATCGAGCGATGAATCTTCGGGTTTAACGCTCGGTTGGCTCTCGAGAATCTTCAGCTGGGGTTCCGGTTCGAATGTGAACGTAGCTGCTAGTCGAAGCCGCCCGCCTAGCAGTGGTCAACTTGATTGGGTGTTAGTTGAAGACTTCTCGGATGAAAGGGACAAAGTCATAAAGAGCAGCTTAGAGCGCGCCGCAAAGGCTAGGTCTGATGGTCCCTCAAACACCAAAACTAAGCAAACTCCCAATGATAATTTTCAGATAGGCGTGGAAGATTGGCGAGATCCAGACCTGCTTGGCTCTTCTGATCAAGACAGCGAGTCACAGGGGTCGGTAGATGATAACAATAAGCCTTTTAAATCGAGTTCAAGGTCCGATCAAATTTCAGATGCCGGAGTCTGGGAAAATAATGAGCAAAATACTAATAAGCCGAAGGGTGGCAGGGTCACTCCCAATAGTGGAGAGTATGCCGCCAGTCATATGCCTATCCAAGGGTCCGACATCATCAGATCTACTAAAGGGAAAGCTCCAGCTTCAAGTAACGGAGGTCTCATTTCTAGGATATTCGGGGATGATGATGGCGCGGACTCCGGAAAAGTTGAGGCGGAGTCTAAGCCAAATGATGTGCCCGATGTTGGAAAACCTCATTCTGGGTCCCCGCCTGACGAACGGGAAGGTCTATGGGTGATCATTACTCCCTCTAGTGGTGCTAGTCCCTTCTTTGACACACTCTTGGTTCTAGTTATTAGCCCACTGATTACCCTCACGGTAGTATATGCCTTACTCATTTTGCGAGCCCGTATTCGACGGAGAAGATGGAGAGCCCCAAAATCTGTGGTTGAACGCCTGCCGGTGCGTACGTATCATACTATGACTTCCACACCGAGTCGTACGTCCAGAGTACCATCACCCACTAGCTCATCTCCTACGACGCCATTACTGCAAAGTCAGCATGGCCCCTCAAGGTCCAGACCCCGGTCTAGGACCACTACCGGCGTGCCTTCAGCTGGCGACCTTCTACAGATCGATTCTTCGCTATCACTACCTAGGTCCCAGTCACGTGCAGAACATGAGAAGCGTAATGCACACCCCTCGAGTCAATGGAAGAAGTATATGGGCCGTCAAGTCGAGTGTGTTGTGTGTCTAGAAGAATACGTCGACGGCGTCAGCCAAGTCATGAGTTTACCCTGCGGGCACGAGTTCCACGTGGAGTGCATGTAAGTTTACTCCCCACAACTAGAGAGACGTATGGGACTAACTAATGACAGAACGCCTTGGTTGATAACGCGGCGACGAACCTGCCCCATCTGCAAGGGCGACGTTGTACGGTCTCTAGCTCGCGGAGTACCATCTAGCCCACGATATGAGCCATATCAAGATGATAGTGACGACGAACTAGCAGCGCAGGCAACAAGCTCCTCGTCTCCTGATACCTCTCCTGATACCTCCCCTGATGCATCCCCGGGCGAAGCAGATACTGATCTAGAACAAGGCACACCATTATCTCACCGCTCGCATCAGGAGGGGTGGTTTAGTACATTCAGGAATAACATGCGAACTGGACTCCTATCTCGATCTAGGCAATCGCTAGAAGATACAGGCAGTCGGGATCGATGATAGATATTTCGATTGTATATTCGGCTTCCACATGAAACTATCGGCGTTCGGTTATACTTATAGCGGCATGACTTTCATAATACACGCTGGGACGACATTAAGGGATACGGTTAAGGGTCAGGACCAGGACTACCATTGTTGGTAGGCGCATGAGAATCTTTGATACCCTCTCCAAGGCTCTTCCTCGTCCCCTTTTTTTTTTTTTCGAAGGGAAATATTATATATGGTCTGATAAGGGGTAAGAAAGCGTGCTTTGCATACTAGCATTTACGGAACCGCCCTGGAGTTAGATTATCAAGTTGTAGAGACCCGCGCCATAGGTAGCTTACAGGCTTGTGGGCTAAGATGAGGATTATTATACCTTGTAACCGTGGGCGATTGTGAGAATCAAATCAACCCTCCGTCTTGCTCCATACCTTTTTATCATTCCTCTTATCCTCCCTTTTCACTCTTCGGTGCAGGGGAAGGCTTGACATCATGCATTTTCGCAATTGATTCTGATCCAGATGTATGCCTGATTAGGTACTCTAGTACAAATACAATGAACCTTGGAACAAATAGCATCTTCACAGAAACAACCAAGACAAATTATGTCAGCCAAAGACCCAGCGTAGCATGCGACCAAAGCTCCTGTCAAAAGGGGAAGGTGGGTCAAAATCTTCGATAACAGTTTGTGTACGGTACGATAGAACAAGGATTCCTTGCACCCTGGCACCCTGGTTCATTACATCTTATGACAACTATGACGACAACACATCCATTCACGTTAACAAAAGTCATTTATATTCCGTACAAGTACAAATGAAGAATATGAATACTGGTGGTACATATTTAATCCAAGTTTCTACCATACTATCCACCTAGAGAAAGTCACTCTTAATATATACATCTAGGCCTTGAAACCCTGAAATCTAACGAAGCCTTCCACTTCCAGAATGTCGAGTAGCTTCACCAGCAACGTTCAAGCCAAAGCCCAGGAAATTGCGTATGTACACGACACACGAATATGAAATCTTCCCATAAATTCTGCCACCTAACTCATCTTAGGAAAGAAGATTACGAGAAAGCGAAAGTTCTCATCTCAGATGCAACTACAAGCGGCGCCTATTTGTATCCCTTCAGGTATCAAGCCCTCATGCCGCATAGCCTGTCAACTTGAGGTCGAGTTGCCGGTACTATCTAGAGCTAATCTTTCTTTAGAGGTATTTTTTACTTCCTGGCTCACAAATCATTATGGAAGCCATTATCCTCCCGCATATTACCCACACTAGGGCTTACCGCTGGGGTGTTCGCTTCCATGTTCTTCTTCACCTACCTACCACAACTGGCAGTTCTCGTCTTCGTAAATGGACCATTAGCCGTCTTCACTACAGTTCTTCTCATAATCAATGAGAGTTCTGCCATTGTCAACATCATCTCTCGTAATTTCCTCCTGCAGAATGCCCTCCTTGACACTTTCGATGGTACGCTCGTGGCAAGGAATGCAACGGAAATTGTTAGCGAGGGGCGGCAATTAAAATCTGGCAACGATCCTATCGAAAGATTGGGCAAGATTGTTAAAAATCCTTTCAAGAAGTTCACCCTAAAGGCCTTGTTTAGATACATTATGTATCTTCCCCTCAATTTTATCCCTGGTATGCTACCTTCTTAGGGTCCTGCATGTTTTTCGCCGCTAATGAGCTATGTTTTTTGGGCAGTTGTCGGCACAGTCATATTTACACTTCTCCAAGGTTCCGTTCATGACCGGGTCTGTTCCTATATACCTTTTGTTTAAGTCCATATCTAATTAATAACAGTATTTTCAACTAAAGGGATGGTCCTCACATCAGCAACAAGACTGGCTTAAACGCCATATTGGCTCGTACGCAGCGTAAGTCTAACTTAAATCCATCTCTATACGGTGTCTGTTATCTTATATCCCTGAACATCTCATTCCCTTCGACTGTTTTCACTCTTGAGTTGTCATACATGTAGTTAAAAATCCTCCTTATTTATTCACTAGAGAAATTAACTAATGCCGACCCGTAGCTTTGTGACGATAGCAACTCTCCTCGAGATAATACCCGTTCTATCAACGTTTTTTGAGTTTACAAATACTGGTGAGGGCGTGTACCTATTTTTACCTTACCAAGCATCCGATATTAACGGCCGTTACCAGTGGGCGCTGCGCTCTGGGCTGCCGACATCGAGCAAAAAAATACGCAGATGACCCATGGCACAGCTCCAGATTTGCGAGAAGCTGCAAAGAAAGCCGAGTAGAGTTTCACGGAATATGCACCAAACCGACGCCCCCGAGATTGGGTGGATCGAAGATCCTGCACAGCAATACATAGCCGGTCCGCAAATTGGTAAGACCTTGACTGGATCTTAGAGAGGGTTGTGTTGCTCGCCACCGTCTTGCGACCTAGACATTTGCAAATGCTTAGTACTAGGTAGATGGATGAAAACCGGGAAATCATTGTGTCAAACACAGGCTAGGTGCTTACCAAATACGGGCCGTTTGCCATAATGCAGATGCTACGTTCAAACAAACCATTCATGAATGGTCGTTGGAATCAGATAGCTGGAGCCCATTAGCCCATCGTCTTTTCTTCGAAGTTATACTTTATACGGAGACGTCCCCCGCTTAAGTAGGTCTACTCCCATTTACTTATAAATACCTATTGATGAGTTTCCGTTTCCTGTAAGAATTTTTTTTCCCTTTCCACTCCACCCACTGTCCCAGCCTCCGGCCAATTGTCTTGGAAAGTAGTATATTAGGCACTACATAATATCGATTAATTAAAACGAAACACGTTAAAACTACGGAAAATCATGCATGACCTTTCAGAACAGTTCACAGTACTAAGAGACATTGACGTGCATTCAGGGCAAACCTCAGGCTAAGAATCGCAGCTGCGGGAACCAATGCAGTAAGGCTATTGTAGGTGATACACACCAAACAGTGTAGGCAACGAAGTTGCTCGAAGGTAGATTGTCTTGCTAAGCATGTCGGGTCTCCCTATATTGCGAGTATATTCATCTAGCACAGTTGTATGTCCTAATAACCAAACTGTGGTAGAAAACAACGAAGAGGTCATAATTGCAATAGGGTGACTGCGGTGGTCAGAATATGTACCTAGGGGACTTCGCCAAGCAGATCTCGAATGGGAAATCCGTCCAACGGTTAGCTGCATCTGCCATTTTTCCACAGGTAAAGGCGCCCTGTAGTTTCATGCATACAGCCTCTTCTAGTCTAAGCATGTCTGTACACCCTATAGTTGATTGACACTTAATATATGTGACCTTCTAGCCAATTCTCGGAAAAGCGTAGTCGTCAAACCTCAACAGTCCATCTCATAGCTTTGTCAGGGCTTAGTCGTTTAGCATATGCCATATCGATCTACCACCAAGCTAGTACGAGTCGTAGGGGTAATATTACACGATGTCACTACGACTCAATGATTGACACACCACAAGAGCAACAATGTGTTCAACACTTAACTCCACATTGCTTACGATCTCATGTTTTGGCAATTCTATGCTGCTCTAAAATTACGGAGAGCAACAAGACTCAAAAGAACTTTGTAGTAATATCCAATGTCTAGGATTTGACACTCGTGTGTTGTGTTCAAATTGCAACGTACTAAGAGACAAGTGGCAATCATCATCAACTAGCAGGAAATCGATGTCTAACTTCGATAGCTTGATCTTGGGAGTCGCCCATGGCGTGAGCGGCTCTCCATGTCAGCATAACCATGCCTAACGCAGTCTGATATGCATCGGGTACGGATGTCTTCATAGTCCAACAACCTTGCGACGTACCTATCGTTAGTACATGTATTAAATAATGTCGTCGTGTTGCATACAATATCTTAGAATCTACGGATTGGGATTGGGTTAGGGCAATAGGATCTGTCACCATCGATTCCCTTGATGTTGTCCAAGCCCTAATTGGTGGACCTAGGGATAAATATAAAAAATACATACGTATACTATGTATCTAAGGTACAAATTCCGAGAAAGCCTATTTTGCACGAGATTCACGGAAAACAATGTTAGTGCCAGGGAATATAGGCTTGATGCCGTCCCATCCCCTGTGACAAGTTGGTGAAAGGGCATCGAGCACCCATGGATACTCCAAGTCCCACTATCTCCATGAGTTGGAAGGCTTCTAGCAGACAAGAGCCAGCAGAAAGTTCAATGCCTAGCTCCCAACCCTAAAACCAAATTTCCATATCCATCTCCTTACCTACATACCTACATAGCAGGGAAGCAGAATCGTCAAGTGGTATTGCTTGAGTACTTTTTCTACTTGATACCTAAAAGTGGGGGATGTTACCTTTCCTCTCGGCCAAAATCAGAGGCTGTCTCGACCTAATCTCTCCTGATGGTGACGCCTTCCCATCGGATATCTACGTTCAAGGTCTAACGCGTTGATTAGTCCAGATTAGTAAACTTACTGCGTCCCTTCCTTCAAAGACACACCCACGCACACACCTTCTATAACTGACATCCGCGTTGCTCTTAACTCGTTTGCTCGGCCGTCCAAGGTTGTCCACACCCATCCCTGCCTTCCGTCCATTTTCTCTCACTCACTCTCTCCTAAATTTCTGTCTACGCAAAGCTCCTTTCTCTATCTCTCTCTCTCTCCCCCTCTGTCCTCCCCCTCTCTCGTCCCTCTCACCACCACCAAACCTCATTATCAATTCACAATAATCTTTATTCCCCTTGGAGTACCATTACACCCAATTCAGCCTTTGTAGTATTTATAATAGTCATCTCTTAAGGGGGCTCTAGGCTTTTGCCAGTCACTCATATCCCCTTCATTATGAGAGCCTCTACTCTCACTGCCGACCTCGTGTCGGCGGCCATTCTACTTGCATATCTTACGGGAGTTTGGGCAGTACAACAGGGAGATAACCCGCACCTTCAACATGACTCCCTTCATGATGAATTTCCAAAGCAAATTGATTATGAAGTCTTCGGTGGCCCTCAACTTGACCGTGGTGCATATAACTATCCAACTCCCACCTATGGGGGATATGGCCCTCCCCCTCCTCCGCCCTTTACTTCAAAGTCCTCTTCTTTAGGATTGGGTCAGTCTAGTTTCAACACAATATTATCTAGTATCACTAGCACGAGCTACACCCCAAGTTCAGTTAACGGTTCAGCCGCCTCATCAGGTAGCTTCACCGGTATCCACTTAGCATCTTAGGATTTCTACTTACATAGTTACAGTCTCGTCAGGATTAGGCCCCGGAGGCGAGTCGCTCACATCTGCCACGGGTTCATCTACTCCGACTAGTGTTTCGTTCGTATCGGCTTCTGTATCTAGTTTACCTGTTGCCAATAATATTTCGTCCACGAGTGCCATTGGAGAGACAAGTGGGTCGATCCGTACAGCGACTAGCACCCAAGAATCGAATCCATCGATTCCCATTCCCTTTAATACGGGAACGCAGTCACAATCTTCATCAAGTGTCAACTCCACCCCCCTTATTTCTATTACACTTAGCTCTAGTTTAGTAAGTTTTTAGACCTGCTTCTTGACAGGTAAAGATTAAAACAGCTGGGCGAGGAGCGGATGGGTATATTCAGCAAACTCAAGGACTTACTAGCTGACTTCAGCGTAGAGTGGCCCTTCAAGTATTGCACCTCCAAGTGCAGGCAGTGGCTCGAACACTGGAGGAGGACCCGGGGGGCAAACCATATCGGTAACGGCAAATCAGACGGCGTCTCCTGTTATTACCAACGGAACGAGCACCGGGGAAATTGTCACGATAACGACTTTATTTTCAGGGACTTCGGTGACTTTGACGATTATTCAGAATGCCACCACAACTGGGACCTCTAGTACAGCTCCTGTTACCGGAAGTGTCCCGAGTACCCTGACTGAAGTATCAAGCGGTAGCCTACCAGGAACAGGATCATCTGGGCTCCTAGGCTCAACAATATCCGGTCTGGAGTCATCGCGGAGTACAGTATTCTCTGAGCCCGGAAGCATCACTTCAATTCCGCAAGCAGTATCAAGCACGCCGTCAGCCGCATCATCGGGTGTTTCCTCGCCTTCTAATAGCGAGAACTCAGCTCCTTTTCCGGTGACAAATCTGACGTCGAATACCCACCCCACAGTCTCGTCCGTCCTATCTACGAGCCCTCAGACAAGTTTATCTTTAACTTCAGAATTGGCCACATTCTCATTTCCTATATCGAGTATAACTTCCAGCATATTTCCCACTAGTTCTATCTCTAATATATCATTTCAAAGTGGGTCAAGCATCGAAACAGGAACCCCTTCGGCCACTATCGCCACAGGCAGTAGTATGCCCCAAGTGAGCTCAGCAGCCTCGGATACTGGCTCGTTCTCTAATGTTACCTCTACATTATCAGCCGGCCCATCAGGTCAGAGTATTCCTAGTAGCCTTATAAGCACAGGTGTTGCTACTTCGAGCGGCACGTCTTCTGAAAATGGTCCTGGTATATCGGGGTCCGCGACAGCGAGCTCTCCACCTTATCCTATATCAAACTCATCAAGCGGTACTGGATCTACAACAGTGAGCTCGAAATATTCAATATATAGCTCGAGCTTTGTTATCAGCACTTTCCCAACGAGCAGCCCTAAGTTCTCAGTGTTGACAACATCGATATTCAGCATGGAGATAAGTAGTGTTGCCGCATCTGGCTCTCTCACCGCAACTGGGATTCTATCGACGGTGTCATATTCACTATCAAATAGTAGCGTTAGTACTATTTCCGGAACACTTGGTCAAAATACAGTTTTGACGGGAACTACCGATACCATTACTATACTTCCATCGTCCGCATCTCGGACGCAGCTGTCCAGCTCGGTAACTGGACCGGCTGCATTTTCAAGTGTCACCTCTGCACCGCTTCCCTTAGGCAACTCAACCGATAGTACTAATAAGAGCACTGTATCCCCTTCCCAGTCAAACGCGACAGTGCCACAAACTCTTACAGGAAGTTCTTATTCCTCCGAAGGAGGTGGCCCGGGTGGCCAGGGGATATCTACACCGCCGCCCAATCCATCAGCTGCGATGAACCCATCAGCTTCAAGTGCTCAAATATCAGGCAATAACACTTCGATGGTTCCTAGTAGTTCTATATCGGGTGACTTATCTTTCATTACGTCAACTGTATCAACGTCATCTCCGTATGCATCGACGAATTCATCGGCCACCATCGGCGGGTCCCTTTCGCTCTCAAGCTCTAACTCGCTGTCCATAGCTCTGTCTACCGGACTGTCTATCCCTGAATCAACTATTTTAATAACATCGTCTACGCAGGGCTCGAATAGCGGCGTAGTAACAAGTCTTAGTGTTCCTTCATCACTTCCTCCCTTTCCTATTACCAACTTGACAACGCCATTTCTAGGGTCTACTACTGTACTGCTATCGAGTTCTGAGACCTTACCTCCGGGCTCGACGTTTCCGCTATCGAGTAGCCTTTTGAATAGAACGTCACAAGCTGGTACGGCATTATCTTCACTTTGGAGTTCTGGCTCTTTTTCTCAGCCTCCATTCTCTCTGTCAAACATGACAAACAGCCCTAACGGCCAAACGATTCCTCCAACTAGGACAGGCACGCCAACAGGGACCATTCCTGGTGGAGCGAGTAGTAGTCCTGGCAGTTCTAATTATACTGCGTCTCAATCGCCACCATTCCCACTATCCAACTCGACTATATCGGCTAGTGGGCCGCTGGGCGTGACTACTAGCTCTCTTTCGAGTACAGGGACACCTACGTTAACCTCAGAAACTCCAAGCGGTAGCCTGCTGACACAAACCTTCTCGCCCGGTTACTCCACCCGTAGCGGTTTCCCGACAGCTCCTTTCCCCCTGAACAACACAACTTCGTCTGTTTTAAGCCCTACCGTTCTTTCAAACTCAGGCACAGTCCTCCCACCTACTATTTCCTCGATTGCCTCCTCACGTGTTACTCTTAATTCGACTAGGACTTCCTTTGAAACTAGCCCAACAGGACAATCAATAGGCTCAAGCGGCAATCCAGCGACTAATACACTCTCAGCCTCCTATTCTCTATCGAATAATACCCCCCCGTCCTCAGGACCGACATTGATCTCGTCGGTCTCGACGACCGGAGTATCTGGATCTACCGGCATTGGTAACCCTTCAGCCCCCTTCCCATTATCGAATGCTACAGGACCTACAGCATTCGGGTCTACAGGAAGTCGAGCACCTACCAGTCCAGGCCCAGTCCCTCTAAGCTCAACATACATATCAGTAGGGCCGCTAGAGAACTCAACTTCCCTTTTCGAAAGCTCCACTGCTAGAGTTACTGGCGCAAGTCTTTCGAGCTTGAGAGGTTCCAGCAGCGCCATGCCCCAAATTTCTGGCTCACCCGCTCCGTTCCCGATACCGAGTTCGACAACCACCCTGAGCGGTTCTACGGGGCCATCGTATCTTATTTCGACTGAACCTACAAATTCGCCTACTGGGTATCCTTCTACTTCTGCCAGCCCCTCAGATACAACGCTACCATTTACCATTACACCCTTCATCACAGGTTCAAGTGCTGGTTCAATCAGTCAAATAACTTCCTCGCCACCAGTATCGACGTCGCAATTTTCACTATTAAACTCGACGGGAAGCGTGGGAACGATCGCTTCATCGAATGGACCCTCGGCTCAGTCGAGTAGTTCAAGAACAGGTCCCGCTACTACGGGTGGTACCGAATCCGTACTTAGCACAATTGAGCCTGGGAGGGTGTCTTCGATCGTTTATAGTTCTACTTCAGGAACAGTATTACCTACACAATCATTAGGAACGTCAGCAACTGTTCCACCATTCCCTTTGACCAACACCACAATAGCCACTAACCCCCTTACAAAATCGAGCGGTACAATTACTTCAGGCATTGAGCCTCTCACCTCATCGAGTTCCGTTGAGAGCAGCGTTACATCTAGAATTTCACAAACTTCGCCTTCGTTGCCAACCTCAAACGCGACAGCTACGCCGGGCCTGACTGTTTCGTCTACTGGCCTCTCCGGCCAACCCATTACTGGAAGCGAGAGTGTCTTTGGAAGCACGTCGGCCAGTATCATCAGTGGGACTAGTCCCTCCGTTGGGATCTCAAGTTCTGTTCCGTATTCGCTTTCAAATACGACTCCCTCCGGTCCTTCCGCAAGTGGCCCCGCTGGAAAGCCAACGACAGTTAGTACTCAGTCAACGTTCGAAACCGGTCCCATGAGTACTAGTCCTCTTAGTGCCCAATCCACATTAAGCTCGGTGCCGTATCCTCTATCGAACAATACGTCATCTTCTGGGCCAGCTTCAAGCCTGCTCTCAAAATCAAGGGAAACTTCGGCCGCCTTGCCAACGGGATCCCGGAGTGCTGTATCTCTGACAACGGCATCAGCTGGCGGAAGCCAGTCAGCCACCGAGAATGGTTCCATTTCTCTCTCATATACGTTTTCAAATCCAACCAATTTCCCCACCGGTTCATACAGTTTGACAGAAAGTTCAATTATATCTAATAGCTTCTCTGCCACGAGTTCGAATGCCGTATCCAATTCCCTGTCTAACTCCGCCACGCCGACGATAACTACAGAATTTATATCATCTTTGACAAGCCTGCCTGCCACTGGAACACTGTCAGGTGGACCAGGTGGACAGGGCATCCCCCCTCAGATTACTTCATCTTCCATTTTAGGCCCTTCTATTACAGCATCCTATTCGGATACCTGTAGTGAAGAACCTCCTACCACTCAAGAACCTGACACAACTTGCACAGAGAGTGAGACACCTCTTACCACTTATGATACAACCTGCAGTGAGAGTACGACAAGTCGGCCAGATTCCATAACGGCTTTGACATCTTCATCAATTACTGAGGCTACTGCCGGTACTACATCTTTACTGCCATACCCGACGACGTCGTGTAATGAAAGCTTGACTTCTCAGATAGCATCGCCCGGCCTGGAAAGCTCTTTAGGTGAGTAATCAAGCGATTCGGCAATAAAGTAGTGCGAGGCACTGACTAAGACAGCAGTAAACACCACGTCGTTTGGAGGCGGCGGCTTTCCTACAACCTTTCAAACATCGACTACGACGTCTGTGCCAGGCCAATTCTTGAATAGCACGAGCGTCACCACTGAGCCTACCTCTGGCATAATTTCGACTGCCGGTATATCCTCAATCGCTGGTTCCCCGGCTCCTATGCCTGATAGTGATCATTGGCACACATCTCCTGCCGGTCCTATACCCACTGGAATTGCGGGACGATGGACGACACGTGGTGGTACTAGGTCTAGTCGGCGTCAGTATGTCCGCAAGTTATTTTCCAATAGCAACGGTGGGGTGGAGGACGCAGATGGAGGGAACTATGAGAAGGCGTGAGGTGGTTAAGCTTTACATTGCATTGTATACCTCCCTATTTCCTTTGTGCTACGATGTCTGAACATCTGACGGACAGGTCTGTTGTAGTTTGCTTGATCTTGCGGGTTTGTATCAAATGCGCTTGTCATACTATTATTTGCTTCTCAAGGACAATGGGTACTTGCAAGAATGGGGCGAAAGAAGAATAAAATCGAAATTCTATGCCCCAATGACATATTGCTTTCCTAAATCCCTGTTTGGTTACGCTCGATTCCACGTAATCTGTTGGCCGTGACACGCCCGTCGTTTAATGACTTGCAGGGGAAGCAGACGCCTACCAGCCTACACACACGTAGGTAGGTAGTCGTATTATTAGATCCATCTTGATGCGTCAGGTTTCTGAAAGATATATACACGTAGCCTGCTCTACGTGCACTTATCGCTACTTATCTTGTACCAATGTATCTCCGTCTCCGAGCGGCCGCTTACATCTTGCCCATGGTACTGTCGTACATACCTCGGTACCTAGTTCCTTGGAGCTCCCCCCAGGGGGGGGTTTCCATTTCTGCTCTACTCCAAAATGCAAATTTGTGTGGAGCTGATTGCTGATTGCTTATCACATAATGTCCATTCTTTTCCAATTTGTTGTTATTTCGTGCACGTAGCTCTGCACGGAATAAGGCATCATCTAAAAGCCATATATGTGCATCCCGAGAGCCGCACTGACAGGACTGGATTGATATTCCCAGTTTGCTAAAAAAGAAGCCGGGACGGTCCAGTGACGGTCGAGAACCGACGGTGCCACATATCTACGGTAGGCAGCGGCTGTCGCTGGTCCCTGAGCACGTCATCAAGGCTAAATACTATTCGATTGATTTTTTTTAAAACCCGTGTTTCTAGCCTTAATTTCGTTGGACGACTACGTATGCGCTACTTGCCCATGAAACCAGGTGCCATTGCTACTACCGATTACGTAGCGTAGATGGTACCGACATAGGCTTTGGTATAGATGATTACTTTTTCTTCTTCTCTTCCCTTTCCTTTTATCTAGATCCTCCCAGTGACTACATAATAGTAAGCTGGCTTTACATTTCTATATATATCTTCGTACATTGCGGCACGTAACCAGCGTCTCTTTACCTTCTCACGTAATCGGCAATCCTTCTCATCGTTGTCTTCTTAATCTTCTATTAAGAGCTGGAGCTAGACACCTCTAACTTCTTCCTTTCTCTTGCGTCTCTAGACTGATCTTGCTTGCCGGCGCACCGTGACAGACACTGCTGACGCTCTTTACGCTGACCCCGCTAAAGTTGTGCTTCGAGACGATGGCGAATCCTCCTCACGGCGGCGTCCTCAAGGACCTACTTGCGCGAGACTTCCCAAGACAAGCCCAGCTTGCTGCTGAAGCCGAACAGATCCCTGCTATCATATTGACTGAGAGGCAGCTCTGCGATCTTGAATTGATCCTAAATGGCGGCTTTTCGCCACTCGAAGGTGTGTTTGTTCTCAAATCATTGCATCTAATGTTTGGGTTTTCCACGTATTAGGTTTTCAGATGACTATTATCTTCTTATATGGGCTTTTAGTATGAAATGAAGCTCACGCAAATGGACATCTAGGGTTCATGAACGAGGCCGACTACAATGGGTATGCAACTATAGGACTCCTCCAAACGATCATGCTTTTCGCTGACAATCTTGCTTAGCGTCGTAAAGGACAATAGGCTAGCTGACGGTGTTTTGTTCAGCATGCCCATTACTCTAGATGTGTCCGAGGAGACGATCAAAGAGGTTGGCCTTAAGCCAGGTGCTCGGGTGACGCTCCGCGACCTCCGTGATGACAGGAATCTAGCCATCTTGACGGTAGATGACATCTACAAACCAGACAAGTATGAACTAACTCCGCCCGGCTACGCCTTGCATGATGGGCGCCACTGACAAATTATCACTATAGGGTCCTTGAAGCCAAGGAAGTTTTCGGAAGCGACGACGAAGCGCACCCAGCCGTCAAGTATCTCTTCAGAACGGCTGCTGATTTCTATGTGGGTGGTAAAGTGGAGGCTGTCAACCGTCTACAGCACTATGACTTCGTAGATCTCCGATGTAGGCCAAAGTCTGCCTTTGAATCATTATGCGGTTTAAGCTAATTTGGGCTCTCAGATACCCCGGCTGAGCTTCGATTGCACTTCGATAAGCTTGGCTGGAGCCGAGTCGTTGCTTTCCAGACAAGAAACCCCATGCACCGCGCACACCGAGAGTTGACTGTTCGCGCTGCTCGGTCGCACCATGCAAATGTGCTCATTCATCCAGTGGTTGGTCTGACAAAACCCGGAGACATTGACCACTTTACTCGGGTGCGAGTCTACAAGGCCCTCTTGCCAAGATACCCTAACGGCATGGCAGTCTTGGGTCTCCTCCCGTTGGCTATGCGAATGGGTGGCCCCCGCGAGGCCATCTGGCACGCCATTATCCGCAAAAATCACGGGGCAACCCATTTCATTGTCGGTCGTGACCACGCTGGCCCGGGAAAAAACAGTCAAGGCGTTGACTTCTATGGGCCTTATGATGCCCAGTATGCGGTTGAGAAATACCGTGACGAACTTGGCATCGAGGTCGTGCCATTCCAGATGGTAACCTACTTGCCTGATAAGGACGAATACGCACCCGTCGACCAAATTCCGAAGGATGCCCGCACGCTCAACATCTCTGGTACGGAGCTGCGATCAAGGCTGAGGAGTGGCCGGGATATCCCCGACTGGTTCTCGTATCCCGAGGTGGTGAAGGTGCTACGCGAGTCGCATCCTCCACGAGCTTCTCAGGGATTCACAATCTTCTTGACTGGCTACACAAATAGTGGCAAAGATCAGATCGCAAGAGCTCTTCAGGTTACCCTTAACCAGCAGGGCGGGCGGTCGGTATCTATGCTTCTTGGTGAAACTGTCCGGCATGAGCTGTCATCTGAATTGGGCTTCAGTAGAGAAGACCGCAGCAAGAACATTGCTCGTATCGCTTTTGTTGCTGGGGAGTTGACTAGGTCCGGGGCCGCTGTCATCGCTGCGCCTATTGCGCCTTTCGAGAGAGACCGCGCTGCTGCTAAAGAGACCGTTGAGAAATATGGCGACTTTTACCTTGTCCACGTCGCCACTCCGCTCGAGTACTGCGAGAAGACAGACAAGCGAGGCATATATGCCAAGGCTCGTGCCGGTGAGATCAAGGGCTTCACGGGTGTTGATGACCCGTACGAGACGCCCTCCAAACCTGATTTGGTGGTTGATTGCGAGAAACAGACCGTACGGTCCATTGTCCATCAAATCATATTGATGTTGGAAAGCCGTGGTCTGCTAGATCGTCTATGAACCATACCGGTTATGTACGGCGTTTCCAAGGTTCTATAGGGGGGATTATGGATCAGAAAAGTATTTTCATTCTTAGTAAAAGGAAGGATCGGGGATAGACTTACGTCTCAAGGGCCAATACTGCACGTCTACTTATGAAGACGATGTAAGAGCTTACCTCGTAGAAGGGTTAAACAAATCGATAGCTTCCCAGGGGATTAGAGTGAAAGAAATAGATTTCATTTCGAGTAGATTGGATTGGCGGCCGCCTTTTCACCCTTATCGTATTTTCTTCGCATGTTGAATATTGTTAATTATATAAGGTACCTACATAAGCAGATAGGTAAGGACGAATGAGTGTGGTCGTGTGGGCGGCGCAGGCGAACATATCCACTGCGGATCTCGATGAGATATGTATTCCTAAGCCTCTTCATACATGTACATATGTAAATACATAGATACATAGATACATACATATGTGTCTACCCTTATTTTACAAAGTACATAGGGTACCTAACATTATACACACATAGATAAGATACATGGGGATGAAATATTGGAAGAATATGGAGTCTGCACATGCATGTTGGAAGTTTGAATTCTTATTTTAGATATCATTCACATATATTAAGTTTAGGGAACCGAACTCACCCCCGCTTTAAGCGACAAGTAGACTGTACCTCACTTTGGGAGGAGATTTAGTGCAGCAGGCTTGTACAGCTACGCCTGCATCCAATTCACAAGTCCCCCTCCCCCCTTCCCGATTCCTACATTTGTTCGTCGAATCAAAAGCAGCTGCGTAGCGCGTCGAAGATCCAGCAGCCGCCATCACTTTTCTTGCACAGCTCAACATGCAAGTGCCTCATGCTGCTTTCATCATCTTTCTATACTATTCTTTCTAATACGACCCTGCCAACTAACGCACCACAAATCTCCGACCGTAGTCTCCAAGGCATTGCATTCATTCGACGTTGCGCCATACGATTGAGCACCTTTCCGTATCCTCCACACAAACTTGACCATTGGCCCCTCGTTAATCTCGAATCAGCGGTTGGGCCCAGTCGGGCTCGCATAGTCCCCCACAATGGGCTCGAAAGATCTCGACGTCAATGCTTCCACCGATGGTCGATCAAAAGAGCGTCGGCGCAGCAAGAGCGAACGGGAGCGGGATAGGGAAAGGGATAAGAAAGGGGATAGGGATAGTCACCATCACCACAAATCCCACCGCTCAAAACACAAAAGTTCTACTGATGGTGATTCACATACCTCATCTCACCGCCGCCACAGAACCAAGGAAGAGAAGGAGAAAGAGAAGGACCGTGACAGGAGGACATCGTCAATGACTGACCTAGTACCCGAACTTTCGAGAACATCGCTTTCTAGCAGCAGGATTAGCTTGCCATATCCCAGCTTCAGCAAGGCTCACAGCAAGGAGAGCGTACTTGCCTACGAAGATGTAGGGACATCTGCTCACCGAGCTGATCCCCTCACCCCCGACACGACAGATCTTGGCTCCGAGGGTCTGAGAAGATCTAAATCCGCCGTCGAGAGTTCCGCGAGTAGGAAGAATGCCCCCAAAAATGATCGACCACCTAGCCCTCCTGAGACGGATCTATCGGAAGAGAAGAAAAGACGGAGCAAGACGTCCACCTCAAGATTGAGAGAGGAACAAGAGTCGGGTTCGGATAGACCAAAATCAAGAACTTCTGGCGTATCTCGATTTAGTTCGAAGCATGACGATAAGTCGAAGCTATCTACGAAGTCCAGGGCCTCGAGCCAGGCGACCACCATCCAATCTCCCCCGGCCTATCCACCACCGCCGCCGCCGCCTCCCCCCCTTCCGCCACTAGGTTTGCAAATAGTAAACGATGGTTTTTCTAATTTGAGTGATAACAAAACCGAGTCGACCGCTACCTCTATCGCCCCAAAACGGAGAGCATCGTCAAGAACTCCAAGAGTTCCCAGCCCGGTTGAGGCTGAAGATTCTCCAGACTCCATACAGGACTCTTCGCCGAAAACACCTACGGTCACGCCTCAATTCCCCCCGCCGCAAACGTTCCCTGATGAGAAACCTAGTCCGAATGTCAGATTTGAGAGACCAGAGCGTCCCACACCTTCAGCAACCCCGGCGACTGATTTCGGTCCGCCACCTCCACCGCCTCCTCCCCCTCCGCCGTTAAATATACAGGAGGTTCCAAGGATTGACTATCTCCTCCAGAACGGTGGTCTAGTTCATCCCATACCAAAGAACTTTCTGTCCGTAATACCACGCCAGAACGGAACACGACCGTCGAACCCACCCCTAGCGGGTGCGGAGACCTTATTCGCACCTTTCTTCAACCTTCTAGATCAATATCAGTCGGTTCTTCAGAAGCAAGGCTCAGTTGCAGTAGCAACAGGCCACAAATCGGTCGCACGTCGGTTGCTTGATCGATTAGAAGACGTCTTCTCCAGAGACCTTCCTCCTGAAGGCTGCACTTGTATCATGTGCGAGAAGACACCAGAAGAGCATCGTGGATTAGGATGGGGCGAGGTTTTAGAACGTGTGGGGGGGAGGGTTGAAATGCCTGCTTGGCCCCCGTTTGACCTTGCTTCCCTCAGTTCGAATGCAATCGAGAACGTAGCAGACATGCCTCCTAGGCCAGCATCACCCGTTAAACTAGACCCTGATATCGCGGAAGAGTTTAGGGACCACTACCTGCGACAGTCGAAGAAAGTCAGGTCAGCAGTTGACCGATGGATGAACAATTGTGCTGAAGCGCCTGCACCAGCGCCATCCGAGATCGATGATGAGACGCTAAATTTTGCCATATTGACTAATCTGGACCAAGAGGAACGACCGTATTTCAATGCATTACTAACCGGCGCGCGGGAATTGCAACCTGCTGTGCGGGCACCTACGCCGATGCGTAAACCGAGGTCAGATTTCATGGTTAAGACAGGCCTAGCACTACAGCGCATCTATCGTCTACCCCAGGCACCCCGCGACGCAGAGACAGCTGTGTTTCTTGTCAAGTATCCTTTCCACCACGATCTTCTAGCTACCATCACCGACATAAGCCCACAAGAGTGGGAGATTCTCGTATCCGGCCGCTTCGATGGCTTTCTCTGGTCCGGAGCCGACGCGGACGATTTGATGACGCCTACTGCTGAGAATCCACTATCTCGAGGCACCACGCCCGCGAACGGTTTTGCGTCTCCACCGCCATCCCGAGGGCCAGGCATGGGAATGCGCCATACACCGGGTTTCGGGGCGTCTCGCAGCACGACGCCTTTCTCTGGCATGTATTCCCGTGGTACAACGCCTGCGTCTTTTGTCTCTTTATCGTCGTCTACTGCAACTAGTCATAGCCGCCAGCCTGTGTCTCACGATGAAGAAGTGGAGATGGCTGTCCTAGCCGAAGTAGAGCGAGAAATTTACCAGGGTATGGAAGCCCTAGAGGATGCGTTTGAAAAACTTCACCAGCGAGCTGAAACGGTGCGGAACGCTCTGCGCCAACGCAATAATGGCCTGTTGATGAGCCTTCAGCACCGTCGGGCTGGAAGGATCGACGTCTTACCGCATTCGGGCAACTCGCAAGGCTCTGAGAGACCGCCGTGGGCTGTTGGAGATGATGATGGTGGCGCGAGCGAAAGCGATTGGGGAGGAGATGATTACGACTTGGCTCCTGAGGATTCAGCAAGTAATATCTCGAGCTCGAGACACAGACGTCCCAAGCGAAGAAACGAGAGGAGGACTCCCGCCCCCATTGAAGAAGACGACGAGGAATACTAAAACACCATGGCCTGTCAATTGGTACTACTGGGGGTGTTGAATACTGGATTTGTTTTGGTTTTTTATGACCGTCACGACCTGAAGAAATTCACTGATACCATTTCAAACAAAGCATTTTGGGGTTTACTGCTTTGCATTGCAGTTGGAAGAGACGAGCCGGTAACTCGTCTGTTTGATCACTTCGACAAATGGAGACAATGCAGCTACAAGTAGGAGAATGATACTTTGCGAGCTAATTCAAGGCGTTCGGTTCCATCGACGTCCTCTATCCCGCCCTTTGTCCCTTATCCTTCAGCTATACATCTATATTGGCATATTTTCGGAGTTTATGTAGTCTTTTCACTTTAGAGAGGACACAGCAGCCCCCTGATCCGAGTTAGCAGGACGGAGACATAGTCAATACATTAGCTAGTTGGTAACACAGGGGAACCATTGGCTTGATACCCTCACTGGCTTACTTTTTGTATTGAGTGACTTGGGGGTAGATTAGACCACGATGGTTTTCTTAAACGAATACAAACACGTTGGCAGGAGTTGAGTAGGTGCACAATTCCCGGCTTCTCGCACATCAGTTATACTTATAGATCCATCCTGTGAATTTAGGTGGTCGTTGTAGAGCGTAGCCGGCAATTCCACTGGATATATAAGGATTCGAAACTACTCATGGGTGCTGCCAAGTGAGATCTCCCTCGCGTCCTCACGCACGTCCAATGTACTAAGGAATTTAAACAAGATGATCAAGAAGCTTTTCTTGACCTTACAGTCCATACTGTACCCAGTATGTATGCATGTCGCAAGGATAGTACGCGATAGGCAGCCAATCATATGTATACACGCTTCCAAACCTTAGGTTTTTCTATTGGGGCTGATAATAGTGCTTTAGTACAGTAATTAGGTGTCGGAAAAAGAGGTATTTTGTAATCTAGTGTATGCGTGTATGCGTGTATAAATAATTATTTGTAGCGGGTATTGTAGGGTTGAAGGTTGACGCTATCAACGTCTCGCCGGGTACCTGACCAGCAAACATGTGCTGGGATCCGACTTCCCGTTGTGGTATAGGCATACCAATGAGAATAATGCACGCAGCCACATACGACCTTGGCTGCTGGAACCTGCCCCTGTTGCCCTTACGAAAGCAAGCTTGGGTCGCGCTGACTCTTTCCACTGAATAGAATACCCAATGATAAAGAGGTAGGCACACTTTTCGGCAAGGTTGCCGATCGTTCCCTGCTCATACTGTGTACCTTACATGTGCGTAGGAACAAACCCATTGAATACATGTATCGATATTGTCCGATGTCACCATCACTCTCTTCTATGATCCGGCCAAACCGAAACATCTTCTCTCACTTTCTCCGTGTTCCGCGTTCATAGAGACATCTCACAATACGTCGCCCAATAGGTACTTTTGTAGGTATCGATCAATACCTACAGTTACACTTAGCAACACAGGGCCCTGGCATCCCGAGTTTTGCGCATTTCGTTCTCTATCATTGGTTCAACCACTGTTTCGGCGATTTAGAATCCATTGGTGCGGATAATTCATCGTCTGCAACCTCAAGTGTAGCACCGCCCGACAAAGTCACGGCAATTTCAAGAAAAACAAAAGCTCACGGAAAGGAAGATAGATGTCTCAGTGTTGACGGTATTGGCGTGCTGACGCATTCATAAGAGTCCGACCTTTCAACTATCCATACGTAATTATTTGAGATAGCTTTGGGCGACAATTAGTATCCAAACTCGATACATTTTGTCCCTATTAATTCTCTGTCTGATACACGTACCGGGTTTTTGATGGCCCTTACGGGGCATATCTCATCGCCAGGATGCTAACCCATCATCTGTTAAATGCACTGGTGCTTTCCGTTCTTGGTGGCTTAAGCCTGACACCGACAGCACTCGCCAAAGAAACGCAATATATCACAGGTACGAATCTTGACGGAGTCACGACAAGATTGGCGCTCGACCGAACACCTGCCCTATACACAGGTGACTTCGGCGACTGCCTTGGTGGGCAGAGCTTGCTGAATGTCACCAAATTCGACGCCGCCTTCTATTACGACAACTCCACCATTCTCTTCCATCTTGATGGCACCACGAACCTACGCAATGAGTCTATCATGCGTAAGAAACGCTAGCCCCTTGAACCTAGTGATTTTGGGCTGACCGTTTGGCTAGTGTATATATCTGTCGAAGCCTACGGTGAGAGCAGGTTTTCGATGATGGTTAATCCATGTAATGTGAATATCTACAGGTACAGTAACTTCCCTATACAGGTAGTTTGCATCGCATTTGATTCACATTTCAACATAGCATGTGCCCTTTGAGTGCCGAACAACCTGTTGAGGCATTCGCCTTATTCCAGATCGGCCCACAACAAGTATCTGGAATCCCTCAAATCGCCTATGAAGTTCCTGACATAGAGGGCTTTGCGAGGATCCAGATATTTGCTAACTCCAGCCAAACTGAGATCGGCTGTTTTCAAGCGGTTATGCGGAACGGAAATTCGTTTTCGCAACCTGAGTCAGTTAGCACCGTCTTAGGCATATTCACAGCTGTGGCCATAGTCGCTTCGTTTGCGACAGCCGCATATGGTGTGAGCATACCTCATATGAGAAGTCATTATGCTCATTCATTATCCGTCCTCATCGTATTCGAGACTTTTCAGTCTATATTCTTTTCTGGCGCATTATCATTACCTTGGCCAAGCGTACTTCCGGCGTGGTGGAGCAACTTTGCGTGGTCAGCCGGTCTGGTGCCAAGCGCAAGCGTTGTGCGTTCGATCAACTCCTTTGTTGGCGTCAGCGGTAACGCGAGCCAGGTCGGAGGAGCTGGTTCCACGGTCATCAACAATCAAGGTGGACTCACTCAACAAATATACGGTCGTTCGTTGGCATCAAATATTGCAGCCGAAATATTCAAGAGAGCGCCGGAAACTGTAGAAGACGCTGGGCGGGCGCTGACGAAGAGACAGCCGTACGATCCAAATAACCCTTATGACTACAATTGGAATGGCGATCCGGTTCAGCCTGGGATGCCTTTACCTGGAGATTGGACTGGTTTCGCGGGCGAGCTATCCGAATTAAGTATTCCTGCACCAAACGCCTTTATGGTTGTGTTAATATGGCTACTTGTCATTCTTGGGCTTGTGGTAGTTCTGTTGGTAGCCTTCAAGTATTCACTTGAGGGATTATCTAAGTTGAAGTGGATTAAACAGGACCGTCTCGAGTATTTCCGGACCCATTGGACGGGCTATCTTATCCTGGCCATCCTAAGGACCTTGCTTATTGCATTTTTCTCTATCGCGACTCTGGCAATGTTTCAATTTGCCATCCACGGCTCGGCTGGGCCTACCGCAATAGCTGCAGTCGTCTTCGTTATTTTCGTGGTCGGCATGGGTGGTCAAATCACGTATGCTTTACGTTTGAGATTACGCTATGGTGCATTTTCTCTCGATCCCGATCGCATTTTACTACGTCGGGGAAAGATGTTTGGTTGTCTTCCATGTGTTGCGCCAGTGCGTCTGAGCCAATTGCGGGAGGAAGAATTAGGAGAGAAGCCAGTTGGCTCGCTGCCTTTTGTTCGTTGGCACTTCGTGGACAGCGACCCCAATCGAGGGGACGTGCACAAAGACGAATTATATGTCAAACGATTCGGCTGGTTATCTGCACGCTATCGACTCTCGAGATGGTGGTTCTTTGCGTTTTGGTTAACCTATCAGTTTATTCGGGCTTGTTTCGTAGGAGCCGCCGGCGGGAACCCCCTTACCCAAGTTTTCGGGCTATTCATTGTCGACATCCTTGCTCTCGTCATTATTGCAATACTTAATCCCTATGAAGGGCAGAGGAACACAGCTTTAGCAGTCTGGTTACTAGGGCTCACTCGGGTGGCAACTACCGGTCTTTCGATTGCTTTCCTTCCTGAGTTCAACCTCAATCGTATTATAGTCACAGTGATCGGGGTCGTGATTATCGTAATCCAAGCCCTTCTTACGATTGCGGTCATGATTCTAATAATCCTTGGCGGCATCTCATCTTGGATGTCACTGTCTCGAAATCGCGAGTACTTCAGCTCGGAAATTCTCGAGGGAGTTCGGATTCGATATTTTGAACATATCGAACAGAGGGCTACAGGTCAACGTCCGCCCCCTAAGCCCAAATCGAAATCGAAGACTGCATTGAAACTGGATTCGTCGGAGGAATTTCCGAAGCTGCCAAAAGAGCCCTACTTCACTGTCACTTCTGTTCGGCGAGCTCCCAAGATTGAAGACGAGGATGGCGACTATATAGCTGAAATCAATCCACCTCACGTTACTGGCGGTGTAACATTCACTCCAGGTGCTACGAGGAGGGTAAGCCGCTCTGCTAGCGTCAGCTCGTGGCATTCGGTCAGTAGTCTACCTCGGGGTGCCCGAGTGCATCGAGCTTCATGGAGTTCCCGGGACTTCTCTCAGTGGCAGACAGACCAAGATCGGTCCAATCCTGCTCTTGTGAGACGGATGAGCAGTGGTCCAGGTCATATTCGGGGCAGCTCTACTAACATTGCTAGCGTTTTACAAGGACAGCCCTCTGTCAACAGCCTCCGGACGGGAACGCCGGTCCCCGGTAGTCGCCCAATGACTCCTACAAAGGAAGTTCCTGAGAAAGAGTCAGGATTAGAAAAAGTGAAGGAAACTGAGAGAGAGGTCGAGAAGGACACAGAGAAGAGTTACCTAGAGGACTCTCAATAGTCATGGGACTCCGCGGATAACTCTAGGCTGGCACTTATTAAATAATGTTTGGGTACGAATGACGCATTCACGACGTCTTATTTTTTTTTTTTTGGCTTTCGACCACTATACCCCCTTACGCAACTCATCTCGTTTCGACGGCATCACGGGTAGTCTGTATTTTCGCGACAATAGATTGGAGCATTGGGAGGCGTTTGGTTGCCCCAGAGAGCATGATTATGGGGTGTTGGATAAATTCAAACAGAGAGGCTTTTCAAGGTGTAGTTAAGTTGACTTCAGGCGATTGAGTTGGCTTGGATAATGAACTAGACGGTAGTAAACTGTAGGCTGGAAGAGAGCCATTGGATAGTATGCAAATACAGTAACTAATGATACAATGATTCGAACTGCATCTCCCAACTGTTGTGTGTTTTAACTAGTTCCTGGGCTTGGTATGTTCAACCACCGAACTGATATAAATCTTGATAGCCCGGCTTGAGGAACACATAGATGCTCAAGATGAGCCGGAATATCCAGCAAGGAATAGGCCTAAGAAATCAACGTGTATATTGGATGTTTCATCGCGGAGAGAAGCTTGATATCACAAGATACCGTGGACAAAGTCATTGAACCGAAGACTTATGAAAGGGGAAGATAAAGAACAGTTTAATCCAACTTAGAGTCGAGCTTGAACTTCACTCACCTATCCTATACTTCCCAATTTAATGTCTAACGTCTAGTGAAACAGGCCGCCATGCAGAAGAGAAACTCGGATAAGAAGAGAACAATACAGGGTATATGTGTTAACAAGTTGTACACAGACAAACATAATCGAATCAGAGGTATCAAGACAACATGGCTCGTGTGCTAATTCGGAATTGGTGATTTGTGTAATATGGTATCATTCTGAACAAGTAGCCGACCCCATTTCGCCATTGTCTTTTTATTGCCTGTCCACTGCCCCCTCCACTGTGATTCCACGCCGGTGCCAGCTCGTAGTAAAATGATACAAATTCTCCCTTCTCGGCTCAAAACACTCCAACACCGTGCCTCTATACATTCCCGTCTAGAAACAGGTACCCATGTTTCAAAAGAAGCACTGGCGCCAAGGCGTCTTAGACACTCAGCGATATTAGTTAGATAATAGGGTGTCCGCGCCTGGGCAATATTACACAAGAAAGGGGATAAAAAGGAGAGGCTTCAGCAAGCTATTGTCCTCCTTCCCCCCCCCAAAAAAAGCGCATCGACTCAAAATATGTTGCTTAAGAGTAGAATGTCAAGCAGCTGCTGCCATGGATAATCGGTTCTTCTTCGGCATCTTCGATCCTTTGGCCGCCGCGGCCTTCTTGGAGTCATCCTCTTCGGCCTTCTGTGAGAAGTCCTTCCACTTCCTCCATCCGTCAAAGTCGATCAAGGCTTGCATGCAACCCCATTCCATTACCTTCCGCTCGAGCCAGACAAAGTTGACGGGCTGCAAGGACCATATTAGCAAAGACAATAGAAGTAGCCGTATAGCCTAATCTTACCTTAGTTAAGAAATCATTACATCCAGCCGCCAAGGCTTCGTGCCTATCGCTTTGCAGCGAGCTCGCTGTCAGAGCGACAATAATAACTGGGCTCTTGAACATCTCCGTGTTGACGAGCTTATCTTCTTCGGCGGGCTCTGCCTTGACTTCGTCTGGAGGGCTACTAGCAGAGGAGGAGAAGACGCCGATCGAATTAACCTTCTCTATCCTCCGAATCTCACGGGTAGCCTCGAGACCGCTCATGACGGGTAATTGAATGTCCATCAAAACTAAATGGAACCCGCCGGCACGCCACTTGTTCACCGCTTCCCTACCGTTCATCGCAGTCTGCCATCGCACCTTTAACCTCTTGACGAAAGCTTCCAAGAGCTTGAGATTGATGATGTTGTCTTCGACAATCAAGACATTGATGGGCGGGACACCACCATTCAGCATGCCCGGCGGCAACGATGGGTGTTCGATGGCCTTCTTGATCTTCTTTGGCCGATTGACGGGTCGGGGAGAAGAAACGCGCGGGGGTGGAGTGGCGGTGCGTTCCTGAACGGGAGGGGTTGGCATAGCGGGAGCGGCAGGAGGATGGTTGGATTGTTCTGAAGATGCACCTGAATGAGTCCTTGAACGAGCTTGTCTTGGGTGATTGTGCATACCGGAGGGCGGCGCAGTGGATTGTGAAGTATGGCCGTTGGCAATAGTAGAAACTGGGGATGCAGTATGCATCCTCTGAATCTTGGGCCTTGCGGTCCCAAGCCGTCTCGTTCCACCCGGAGATGGCAATGGCGGTAGTTGGCCCCCATTAATGACGGTTAATGAAGGGGGGAAATGTAGTTGGTGTGCGCCATTGGCAGCTATTGAGGGGGAGGCGCTCTGGTGTTGGGAAGCGGGTGGATATGGCGGGAAGTAATCAGTTCCTGATTCGTGAGGCCGGTCTTCCCCGTAGTACCTAGGGTTTGGAGAGGCCTTGGGAGTTCGGCGGCTGGGTATGTCGATCAAGAGAGCATCGTCGACAGACTGGCCACCGGGGTAATAAGCGTCGAGAGTCCTGCCCATGGGCTCGTCCGGTTGTAAGGGCCTGGTCGTCTGCTGTTCTCTATCACATATGCGAAGAGTAAGGTCTGGAGCATCAAATTGGCGCCCTAGCGAGTTTGCGTATTTCCTCAAAATCAATTCACGGACGTCGTCGACCAAATCCTCTTCGTTTATGGTAATCAAGGTGGGAGAAGCCAGAGGCCGTTTAACCCAGACCTTTCTCGTAACCATGTTTCCACTTATAGGCAGGAGCTGATCCGGTTCCGCCGAACTTATATCGTTGGCATAAGCTGTATTGAGGAGCGTCTTGATCAAAGTGGTCTGGCGATTCGGGAGAATGCTTTGTCGTCTCGGCGGGGCTGAAGGTCGGGGGAGGGATGATGAAGGCGATGAAGGCGATAGCGCGCGGCCGGCCGATGCGGGTCTACCGTCGTTATCGTCGACGCGATACTGATGGTCAAGAACGGGAGGCTTCAGCTGTAAAGAGAAGGGTGCGCCGGGGCGATACTCGTGAATGCTTGGAAGCGGTGTAACGGCGGTTGTGTTGGTAGCGTTGGTAGCGTTGGTAGCGTTGGTAGCGGTTGAATCGAGGCTTGAAATGTGCGTGGTGATGGCGGGAACAGTTGTTGAATTGATTACAGAAATTTGCAGATCGTTTCCGGACTTGGTGGTGGGAGATCGGGTCAAGTTGTTCACATCCACAACGTCTTGAATAATGCTTTTAGAGTTGCCGACTAGGTCTAGCTGTTCTAGCTGTTCTAGCTCTTCTAGCTGTTCTAGCTCTGGTGGAACCGTCTCAGCTTGACCTTTGTCTTGTTGACTTTGAGCTACTACAACATCATCAACATCATCAACATCATCAGCATCACCACCATCCTTCGGTGGACTACCGCCAGGAGAATGGACAGAGCCATGTCTGGGGTTATTCTCCTTCTCATCGCCACCAGCAGCAGTACTTATCGACGCTGCGTAGCCCGTGGTAGATGTGTTAGTGTGCGTGCTGCTGGAAGCCCTATCGCGGCCAAGGCTCTGCTTGCTCGAGCCTAGTGAAGGAACGGCACTATGTCTTCGCAGGAGCTTGGCCTTGATACGGGCTTTGAGATCACCCATCTGGTCCGCCGTTGGGCGGATTCATAGGGGGGATTCAGCCGCTGTTTTTTTTTTTTTTTTTTTTTTTTCTTGATAACAAATCTACCTAGGTGATAAATGGCAATGTACGAGTCGGATTGTAGGTATAGAATAAATATGGAATTTTTTGTTTGGTTTGAGACGACTTTGCTACACAATTGTAATTATAAAGACGAAGGGTTTCTATAAAAAAAAAGAGAATGAAAAAAAGGAGGAAATAGAGAATAGAGAATAGACTGAAAAGTCGTTACATGCCGGATGGACAGCTAATATAACTGTTGTATGCATGCGCATCACGCATACCGACCTACTGTAAGTAGATATTTACAGCAATAATAGGTACATGTAGGCTATGTATGTTACGACAAGGTATAGATAGTTAGCGGGAGGCGAAAAAGAAAGGGGAAAAAAAGAAGAAAAATTATATATAACTCCTGCACCTTTACCGTATTCGATGGTATGCAAAGCTCATGGGCCATCTAAGCAACTAACTTCTTGGGACCTACTGTATCGTACTAGAGATCAGAAGAAATCAAGGCCGTTGGAGCGGAACAGTTAGCTTGTATGTAGGATGAAATGGATGGTATGACGAGCGGCCAACTCCTTGTCCGAGTCAGTGGTCGGGCAGTAGGCGTTAATCTTGTTTGGGGAATTATGGAAGCTCCCGTGCAGAGGGATCGCGATCATGGATAAGACTAAGCAAGGGTTCCCGCAACGTGGTGTCGACGCGTTTCAGTCAAAATCTCAGTCAGGTTTTTATTAGTGCCTTTTAGCGTATAAAAATGGGCATGGCATCGTAGGTAGGACTCTTAAGAATCGATTGATGAACGAATATATGTCCTCGTTACTTGCTCCCTGGGCTAGACTTTTCTGCACGTTTTACTGTATATAATATAGCTAGGCAGAAAACAGCCCCATAATAACAGCGAGAATAACACAGCGCGCGCGAGAGAGAGAGAGAACGACAGACAGACAGATAGACAGACAGATAGACAGACAGAGAATAGCGTATGTAGCTACGTGCGTCCGGTTTCGCCAAGCATTCACTATCGACTTAATCATTCAACGGTCCGATGGAGTTCGAGAATAGTGAGGCGTGAATAGGTGGAATTGTCGGCAATTCTAATACTATTGCATGTGCAGACAGACCAATATGATATCGACCGACTTGATAATAAACAAGAGCCGCTGCAACGGAACTGGTAAAGGACTAATACGATAATTGAAAGAGAAAACATTCTAGTGGGAGGAGTACGGTATTGCTTAAGATATGCTTGAAGACACTAATGCACATTCTGTGTATCAAGTTACACGTTATATCTACGGCTTTTATACATGAATTCCATATATACAGACCTCCTTAACGGTAAAATTATGTAGTAACTACATACAAATATGTAGGTATAGTACATTAAGTACATATGCGAATGTGAACACTACATAGGGTAGAAGCCGGGTCTAGAACCGCCGTAAAATATTTCCGTACCCGATACACTCTACCCATCTTAGGCATTTTCCCAATCTTTTTTTTTCTCTTCGCGTTAATTTATTATAAAACTTCGTCTACATCCTCTAAGTTGAGGCACCATATTTTACTACGATGCCACCACGCCTACCAAACCCATCTACGGTATCATCCACCTTGACCAAACTATCTCTTCCATCGAGAGCGCATCAAGGCAAACCTCAACCATGTTCGCAGGCCAAAGCTAGCTTCTCGACCACCGCGAGCCGACCTCGTTTTACTAAGATACGTCGGCAATTCAGAATATGGATTAACGGTCCGGGGTCTGTTTATCGCAAGCCCAGACCGGGCCAGACCAACTATATCCAGACTAAAAATGAGGCGTTTCGAAATGGTGACAGGCCTTTCCCGCTAAACCCCCAATTCAAGAGCGAGCCCGTTCTGGATGACAGGGCAAGGGAATTAATTTGGGAGAAGGTAATGCGAAATGGCGAGACCATCAAGGCTGTCTCTGCCGAACTAGGCGTCGATATCAGGAGAGTAGCGGCTGTCGTGAGATTAAAGGAGGTTGAAAAAGATTGGATAGCCAAGGTGAGTTCTCTCAGTCGCACTGTTCTCTGCCGTACTCTAGCGCTTTTGTGATGATTGTAACATACCCAATTCGATAAGTCTTGAAGACATCTACATGGTTACAAAACATTGTTGCGAGCCTCTCTGATAATAGCGCATTTCATGAACCCCGACGTTAAACACTTCTTTTTTGTGCGAAAGCTTTTTGCTAACACGTCCCGGTTTCAGGGGAAGAAATTGGCAAAACCATACGCCAGGGCTGTGCTTGCCATGCTACCTACACACTCATTCAGGCGTGACCAGCGAAACGAGCCTTTTGAGCCCATCAATGAGCTACATGTACACCCATACACCACCAAGCAAATCTTCTGGCCTACATCCGAGTCACGTCACTTTACCCGTGCCGACGCCGCTAAGGCGTTTCACTCCAAGCTTCTCTCCCCCGACGAGAGAGTTCCCCATCCAGAATTAATCCAGATGGAGAAGGAGGTTTTACAAGGTCGGCCGCTATTGGACGCCTCTGAGAGATTCAAGGAGGCCGTGATGGAGTCAGAAAGGAAAGCGGCCGACAAGGAACTCGCAAAAGCCGCCTTGGAAGAGAAATACACAACACATGTAAACACGAAGCGTTTCGAATTCCGCTTCAAACAAATTAACTCGGAGAACGTCGGTCCCAAGGGCAGAGCTCGGAGCGCTGTTGGCTGGAGGTATGGTGCGCCATACTACGACCGTTCTAAGGGTGAAGTCAAGATTCCTACATCGGTGCCTTAATCAAATACTGGGCCAATAGACAAAGAATGAATGTCTGTATGAAAACTGTATGAATATGATGAGTTAAGCATGGGGGCTACGGACCAATGCCAAGGTCTAACTGCTGCGCATCTATTTGTCTATAGAGAGCGGGCCAAGATAAGCAACCAGCTTCTTTATGTACACATACCACTAAGGATTTGCATATACCCAACGATTATGACAATAACTTGGCATGATTTTGCCAGGGAACTACTCCATCCTCGTCGGTGTCGACGATCAGGTTATTTCGCAATTGCTTGATTCCCTCAGGTGAGAGAAGTCCTAAATCAACAACGCACTTCTCGACTGATCCGTACTTCTCGCGGATCGTAGCTAAAGTGCCCAGCATAGCCTGTTTCCTTTTCCACAGATCAGCCTTTCAATATACGAGCATGTTCGCCGACTTGAAACCAAAGCAATGGAGAAGGCTGGCGACAGGCCGGCAAGGAAGAAAAGGAGGGCAGTGAAGTTGCAGCAAAGGGGCCGGTTAGACCTGTGAAACGCGAGGGATCGACTTACTGTGACGAGATCATTCTTTTAGCAGCTGCCGGGTCTCGCAGTGACGGATTACTCATTAGATGAGTGATTAGCTCTTCGTGGCGTTCCTTTAGCCCCAGGTCCGTCAAGCTGTACTCGTGAGCAACGATCTCGTCGTCAACGCCGCACAGGCTTAGGATCAAACCGCATATCACGCCAGTGCGATCTTTGCCGGCTGTACAGTGGATAAGGCAGGGCGCCGGTGGCGAGGGCGAAGACGAGGCGAGATGTTCCAGTATCGTCTTGAAGGGTCGGTAGCTGTTCGTCGGGGAGGCCGCCGCTTCGAGAATGTCATGATACGCCGCTATGAAACCCTAATCGGGACAAAAGTTATTAGCCTGAGCTAAGTGGTTACGTGAGTTGGGTTGGGTTGAGCTGTCAGCCCCTTGTCCTAAAGACGAGGACAGAGCTGCAACTAGACTAGGTGACACGAGGACGAGGTGTGAGGCAGCCTGTATTGAATGTCGGTATACAGCGAGTGATGAATAAAGTACGGCGAGGCGCGCGTAACAGCCCAGCGGACCCCATTTACCATCCTCTTCACGGAGTTCAACCTTGACCTCAAACAAGGTTAGGCCGCGGCCCCCAAATGTGACATTACCGTCCGCAGCCCCATTTCTTGAGCACCCGGACATTCAACGGCTGGCCCGCAGGCCGAACTAGAGGGCTAGGCATAGATGGTTCTCCCACTCGTAGAAGCCCCATTATGTCTCTCGCGCCTCACTCTTCCCGCTTCTCTTTGAGGCGCAACACAGATAGATGGAATGTCTACGTACCTCTGCACTCTCCGAGGAGTAATTTTTATACCTCAATGCCAGGGCCTCAGGCGAATAGTCCTGATCGAGAAAGACAGGGACAAATTCGCGGCGAGCGCCATCAATTTCCTTGACCTTCCATCCGAAGCCATCGCGCTGCCCAGCCTCGATTTCGACAGCTGAGCGTAGATCGAATACCTTTTCGATGCCCAAGCCTTTCAGCTTTAAAATGCCGTCCTCGGTGACCTTAGACGGTTCCGAGGAGCGATAGATCAGTCCGCGGCGCACGATCTTGTGCGTGGCGCTGGCTCCATCCTGGGGCGAGCCGCTGACGGGGTAACCTCCGATGTCGCGGAAGTTGGGCAGCCCCGGGATAGGATGAAAAGGAGGACTAGGAAGTTCGGTTTCCGTCATTGTGATTTTCCATCCGAGAAAAGGGTTGACTGAGTATATAGAAGCTCGGCTCAATCCACGTAAGGCTCACCTAGGTAGAACCATAGTTTGTAAACATAGAGTGAGCACGTAAGCGTTTGGTTTGGAGGCAGTCTGGAGAGTCAATAGCACAATGCAGTGCGGGTATGTACGGAATTAGGTAGTTCTACGGCGCATCCATCAATAACAATAATAGTTAACTAATAGTAGCCAATGAGATTCCCATGCTGCGAACCGAGTTTCTATTGGACGAAGAAAAGGGGGGAACCCCCCCCCCCCTTCCCCCCCAAAAAAAAAGTATAGGGTCTTTCACCGCAAGTGGCGTATTAGACCCTCTGAGTTGTCAATCGATCCGAAACGCTGGAAAACCAACACGCGCACGCTAGTAACTTATTAGCTAGCATCTTTTTTTTTTTCGGTGAGTGGAATATTATGTACAGTACCTAGTTAGAAGGATTTTAAGGTGGGGGGGAGGAAAGGGAGGTGGAATAAAAAGCAGGACCTTAGTTTCTAAGCCTATCTTGCAGCAAGTATTCAGTCATTTTACTTACATAAATACGCGCTAAGGCAAGATGGATAATTACTCATTAACTTCAAGTTGTGAACGAATAGAAATGTGGAGCCGTGGGATAGACATTTTCGCTTGGGACCGATAATAATGATTTTTTGCTCTCGTTCCTTCTACCGTACTCCCCAATTCCTATTCCCCTCCCCCCCCCCCTTCTTCCCTTCCCGAGGTCCCTATCGGACTCCGCCCCCTCAGCGCAGAGCCGCATGTGGGTCCTCTCTTTACACGTATCCTTGTCCCATACCCAACTAACTACAACCTTCACCTTTGGTATGCGCAGTCTTTGAGACATGTAAGGTCAGATATTCCCCAACAGCAGCCAGATCGAGAAATTTATATAGGCAGCAACGCGTACTCTCCTCGATTCAGACTAGCAGCGTTGCAGTATACTATATGTAGCCGCTCGACCAACCTTACTAATATGCAAGTTCTTAGCTGTGGGTGACTCTATTTATGGCTTGTCTGTGACAAAATAACCTAGCCTCTTATTCGAGCTTATGAGGGCTCATCCTAGAAGGGGGAGGGAATGTTGATAATATCGTAACCTCTTTTCTCCACCGCTATTTCTCCTGCGGCCACTTTGGCTGACGGGTCTGCCCTAGGTTAGGTAAATTAGGCTCTCTATATCGAATGAGGCCTTGCACCTGCGGCCATGAGGGCACCTAGTTGCCTAGTTCTTAGCGTCAGACGCCTTGAATTTCCACTACTTGACACCTCGTACCAAAGAACCGAGAGTCGTTCAGGGATATGTCGTTCAACTGCCGGATGCCGTTGGTTACCCCCTAGCCGAGTCCCAATTACAAGGTTTTTTTTACCAATTGGCGGCTATGTTCTTGGCATCTTCGGTATAGACTTGGTGAAACTTTCCCAGATTGGATAGATACATGTTCGGGGGAGGATGCCTCACAAGGCTTGCTTGAAAGCCCAGTGGTCAGTCTTATCCGCCTGGAAAGGGGCATGTACAAGACCGGGGGTCATAATATGACGGCGTTAGTCGCTCAAGATATATTAAGGCAGCAATTAAGTGATTCACCGCATATTCAAAGAGTCACGCCCCGTGGCGCATGTGTTCGTTTGTCCATCAAGTTGTGGCCTTGCCCAATTCCGAAGAAGCGGGTGTACTCGATGCGTATTGCAATAATGCCATCGTCAAGAAAGCAGGCCTTGGACAATTGATTTTCTTCTATATGATCATTTTTAGGCACATTAGATGCATTCCATCAATTGAATATCATTTGATGTTGAATGGCTATAAAGATAGTCTATCGGGTGATGTCAAGGAAACTTGAAAGTGATACATATAGCCGAATCTGTGCCGTGCCTTTCTAAGACGAAAATGACTCCCATCTAATTTCTAACCAGGCGCGAGCCTTCTTTTTTTCTTTCTATAACCGAGCATATCCGCTCTGCAAGCAAATGGGGGCTTTTAATGGCCAAGAGACAACAAAAGTTCCAACCTCCTATGATGCGGAGACGCCGAGTGCATGTTTTCGGCCTGTGATCCAACAAGATCTAGGTCGATATCGGAGCGGGCAAGGCTTGTTGCCTAGCATCTGTTGTCTATTTTGAGATGTAGACTTCACAGCAGGAGTCCCTTCTGTGCCCACAGTCGTTGCAGGCGACGTCGTAAATGTATGATTGGTTCATACCAGTGCGACAATGGCACTTTAAAGTGTTAGTACCAGACTCTAGATAGAGGGACTACAGACTTACGCAATTCCACCGCCAACTTGCATCCGGCGATGATAATCCTCCTCTGGCTCTGGTCGATCCGTGAGAGGACGCTCCAGTGCTAGAGGGGGATGCGTGGTAGTGGTAGCCATTGCCGCGGGCTTTGTTCGTGCCTTTCGAATATCCCATCTCGTTACCGTAAGGAGCCATAACGAATATCGAAGATTGGAGAAGTAGCTTTAATTAACGAATATATGAAGTTTATTGGAATTGAGACAAATGCAGTAGCTGTTACAGTATAGTCTGTGGAAGCATATCACGACGGCCTGGACATGTGGGAGACCCTCATAGATCTTATACTCTCGTCCTGGGACTCACAGCCCAGCATCAGGCAAACACATTGATCGAATGTACATCAACTTGAACTCTCAGGACCATACTCCTCCGATCGTCACATTCATCAATTTCCGTGGCTCAGTTGCGAGGTCAGCGTTGTATGGAGTGTCGTATGACTGGGATTCGGTAAGGACAAGGAGAATGCCTAATTGAAGCCGTAGTTCCAGTGGTTGAGTGTGAAACGGCGTAGCTGACAGGCTTTCTAACGAACGAAGCTTCGCCATCTGATTGAGTAACTTGAGATTTGGCATGTGATGCCTTTCCCGGCAAGAAGTCTCAAAAAGATAGGTAGGGCACGCAGAACCCACCTGGATACTCAATCTCGGTGGAATGTAGGGTGTTGATTGACCCAATAGGCCGGTGATATTGAGAGCGCAGACAACGTTTTAGGGAGTCAGCGAAGAGTCTCGCGAATATAATAGTACAGCCACTTACGATTTCGGTAATGGTCCAATACCTGCAACGCAATCATATTGGTTCCGCTTCGTCGGTAGCCAGCTGTTCAGGTGACTAGCCCAATGGTTGCAGAAAGAGTAGCATTGCATAGCCATGAGGCCCCCGTGAGGCCCATAGTATCCATAGGGCTGAATTCCCATACATTTGAAGCAATGGTTCTTGTTGGTTAACTTGTTGCCTGTGCAACCGTAACCGCAATTCGAGACGCGGTATTTCGCGATTAAGGAGTAGGTCCACTCATATCGTCTCTACCGAAATCCCGTCGATTCGAGAGGCGTATGTGCTTCGAAGGATCTGATACTACTGCCAGTATCGAACGGCAGATCTCTACGAGTGAGGCTAGAGAGGTTACCCAAAGCCTTGGGGCAAAAAAAAAAAAAAAAAAAAAAAAAACTAATGTTTGAGATTATATGATGTAAGCAGCAAAAATATTGGTGTAACTTGCACAGCTACGAATCCTAGTCGGAAGTGATAAGCGCCGTCGCCAGCCTGACTGACCATGGCAACATTACCATCAACAGCTCCCCTCTACGACTCCATGAAATCGGCGGTAGGCTTCGTTACTTTATATAGGCAGGTAATTAGGTCCTACAAAGACGAAAACAACAGGTTGGCCGCTCATCATGCGGCTCTCAACATATGTTGTGGGACTAACAGATATGCACAAAGTTGGAGGTGCGGATGGTTGGGATTGCCTCTTATTGGGTCCCCTTGCAAATTGGGCGAAACACCCCGTGTGCCCGACGATATCATAGAGTGTAAGTCAGCGGCGAGTCGCCTTGGTCCTGAGGGAACCAAGTATATATCTCCTTTGCTAGGAGACTCTCGGATGGAGGAAGATAACACAGACAGGCCACCGAGAAGGCGTGCTAGTCGTTGATAGGTAGTCTCCCGATTGCCCCAGTAGAAACAGAATGACCTTGGCTACGTCGGACTTCTTGCTGCTGAACATCAATATCAACACGATAATCCGATTCTAGCTTGCTATCGCAAAATCGTATATTGGCCAAGCCGTCATTAAATAACAACTCTTCCGGGTTGAGGAGCGGAGTCTTTGGGGTCCATGTGCACATGTGTGTACATAATGTACATGTAGATTAGAAGCAGGGGTCTCCCCCTTGCGTCATAGTTCTCCCTTCCCTTTCTTATTAATGACCAATGACTTGGAAGCACCTTCAATGTTCCTAGCAAATAATTGAACAGGGGTTTGTCTACATACATACCTACCTAATTTAACCCAATCTTTAGGTATCGCCTAAATCAATTGCGTCAGAGGCGCTTTAGCTAAAAACTCTCGAGAGAACATTTGAAGTTACGATTTTTGATGCTCCTCTATTTCAATACATGTACCTTCTCCTTCATATATTTCTCCTCTAGGTTCATATGTCAATTGCATCGCTCAACGTTGGCTGTATCGTGCGCTGTGTTTTTTTTTTTTTTTTTTTGAATATAGCTCGGGGTGTTATTTATTAACTGCCGTCGCATTTTACATTCCTTACTGCTTCGAAATTTTGCGGTTATGACTTTCCTGGGCATGACAGTGAGCTACTTGCTCTTCTCCCTTCTCCATTTCGTCCAATTCGTGCTCGCTATCACTGTCTGCGGACTATATGGCGTTGATCTCCAACGCGCGCGTTCCCAGGGAAAATATGTCGACGGCAAATGGGTAGGTCACATCATTTTCCATACTTTGTGACAAGCTCATGTCGATTGGGGGACTTCGCATAGAGACGGGAGTGCTGATAGAAGGTCGCTCTGTATAGGTCTATGCGGAAGTGGTCGGCGGCCTTGCGGCGCTGACGGCAATTCTGTATCTTGTTCCATTCATTTTGCGATTTGCCGTGGTAACGATATGGAGCTTCATACTCTTTGTCTTATGGATTGCACTCTTCGGCCTATTTGGTAGTATGTACATACACGAAGACCCAGAAGGGAACGACGATATCCAGCGAATGAAGAATGCTGTCTGGGTCGACCTGGTGAATACACTGCTCTGGCTGATAGGGTTTATTGGGAGTGCCGCGTATTGGTGGACTCATCGTGATCGACGCAGCCGATTTACCGGTCGTGCTAAGCTAGGTCGTAATGCCTCGACTCGCTCGACCGCTTGGACGGCATAGTAATCTTGAGCCAAATCTATCATATGCAGGAGACGAGTAATAATTCGGGTTTACAATGGCACTGACGGCCTTCAAGGAACGGTGGATTATGACAATGCAGACGGCAAGGAGGGGAAATTGGCGTTGGAAGTGTGTATGATACCCTGAACGACGGCTTTCAACTCTGGAATTCGTAACATCATTGAGGATGTGACATAATATACATCAGGCATTACCCACACGTCTTTTGAGGCTCAGTGAGTCTGACACGTTGCATTCTTGATCTGTGGTTCCTGGTCTTCTCTATATGGAGAACTACTAAGGATGGGGTATCGAACTTACCACCCTGTTGTGCCACCTAATTCTAGGAATATGACGTTCATTGTAACGTACTAGAAAAGCCCATCGTATAGACGCACTGTGCTTCGTTACCTTAGCCTCTATAACGTTAGATATAAGAGTATGAAGCACTGGTCTTTCACATAACTACTGTTAGGCACGGAGCAATTTCTCACTTTAGACCTTCATCAAATTGAATGGCTTGCTGGCCAGTGATGAATCTTCCTCAGCTCCCGAATGCATTCGTGGTCACAACGAGTTTTTCTGTTTGCGTACCTTATTTTATTATTTCTGGATGGCGGCAAAAGCGGGTATGCTATCCTAGAGGAAAATCCCGAGCTGCATCAAGGGACCCTCGTACGTCATGTCTTATGAAATCCCCTTATACGGGAGGCTTTGTTCTTTCTGCGAGGATCAGAGGGTCCAGTCCTCTTTTGTCTTGGACGAAGAGCTAATCTCTTGTCATATGTGCACGGCTTTGAAGAATGAGAACACCCTAACTTCGTGGCAACTAGCATCCATGATCTCGCACTGATAAATTGGTGTTCTAAATCCGGAGGCTTTTGCTGATCTTTCGTAACCCCTGACGGAACCTTAGCTTTTCCTATTGACTTGATTTTGAACCGCGCTTGGCGCTTTTAATTGGGTTCCAAGGAATCCATGTTAAAGGCCGAGTGACGTAACTAGAAGATCTTCAAAACTGTCACCCATGGGTCTATGGGTGTCAAGGTTCGCCATGTATGTACATAGTTGGGCATACCTGTCTCGTGGATAGGCCGAGTCTGCTTCTAACTGTTGGATACATGTATTTCAGATAAGGGGTCTAACCCAGAGCAGCCTACAAGGTTGTTTCAGACAATCTAGATAATATAAGCGAGTAAGGCAGGGTTATTTGATCCTCTGATTGACGGCGACGGATAGGAACGAGGAACATCAACATAGTCCTCTCCTTCCTAGGACAATATTTCTGTCTTAAATGTAAAAGAAATGCTGCCGAATCTCCAGATTTAGCTCACGATCTACTCGGTATCGAGAGTTAACGAAGCTGGGAGCTTGGAGGCTTTGCTGGAACGCTTCTGAGTGGTACGCTTGTCACCTGGCGGCTTGATAGGTTGGCAATAGATAGGTACCTAAGCGAGAGGAAGCCGATTATGCTCTAGCGAGGTCGGTGCGATTGTTGTATTCTATACGATTGTAATTCTCAAACTTAGCGTAGACATTGAATGATCTCACAAGGTGACCTATTTCAGCTTCAAACTACTCATCCGAACATTAGCCCGTGGCAATATTTTAAGACAAAGAGGCACCCGGGGGCGGTTTTTCAGAGAGCGACCAGTTATTGCAACCCAATTTCACTTGAATCGTGGGCAGGGAGAAACCTCGTGGGACTCAAGTCCAACCGGAACATTGAGTTCTTTACGGCACTTGTGTGAAGCTGTACGTTCCATACCTAAAGTTGCTTAGACTCGAGAACGGAGGCGAGTTGATGTTCAATACAATATGTTGATCTATGCAACGATGGGTAACACATACCCAGCCACACACCCGCCGTCACCTCCGGGTTGTTTCGTCCTAGGCGGGCCATGACATAAGTCTGATGGTGAGATAATCAAGAGATACAGTACTGTAGATGTAGATTTGCGATTTGCGTCCTCACTAGGGTTGCTGGCTTTCAACGAGAATCGGGACGATCTCTCCCGGCCGGCAACGCGTAATCAGAAGATGCAGTCGGCCGAGCGTGTGAGCGCAACTTGGAGGGTACCCTACAGCAAGGTATCATTAAATGCGAGTGGGGACGCGTTTGATAGTAGGGCTCGTACGATTCGATGCTCGAGGTTGGATGGTTAGATGATGACCGTTGAAAATTACTCATTACGTATAATGCTACATGAATGCCCGGTTCGGCATATCGGCATATTGTTGAACTTGTTAGCTTATGTGCATTCGCGTTGAGAGATCGTAGGCTACGGGGTAAATCTTAAATTTTCAAGGTGGTTTATTATTTTCCCTCCTTTTCATCGCTAATCTGCCATCGTCAGAGAGACAGAGAGAGAGAGGGAAAGGAAGGAAAAAAAAAAAAAGATGCCTCCATAGGGCTACCCAATAAGAGGAAGGTATCACAAAGCTACAAGGACAGCTTTTTGACAGCGAAGTACATGTAGGCACAGACGTCAGGTTATGTGGAACCCCCGACTACATGTACCCAACAACTTCAAGGGGTCCCGGTCCTTAGGTATCGACTATCTACATGTTCTAAGGGTCCAGTCCAGTTTATTATTTCCTTTTCTCTTTTAGGTTTCAGGGGATAAATCTAACAAACCTTGGAAGTATCGGAGGGGAAAATGATAGGTGAACTCTCATCGTTTGTTTAAACACCAATCACCTTCAACTATCTTTGACGATCAGCAATCCAAGTACTTTGTCAAAGATACCCATTTCCACGCCACATTACCAAGGTAGGTTAACGACTATCTTTTAAAGCCTGAGCGGTTCGACAAGGGGGAATAGAAAAAGAAAGAAAAGAAATAAAAAAAATTCGCAATAGTGCGTACATACGTACATATATACAGAATTAAAAGCGATCCTTGAAGAGGCCTTACCGTGATCTAGGGACCGTGGTCTGTTGGATTGTAAGAAGCTGGCTGAATCCAACTTTCCGAATACATACATACTGCTATTCCCTTACCCTACAAAATATATTTCTTTTATTTTCAGGGGGCTCAATTTCAGTGACTCCCAGTCCGATGTCGAAATGGTAGGTAGTAGTATTGACTTCCGCAAGTCTACCATCTACCACACACACTCGACCATCACGTTTGCCATACCACCTCCACTACCACCTTTTTAAACAACAATAATTTCAAAGCGACCTGACTTTCAGGTTTAGATACCAAGGTCTATCACTTCTACGCCGGAATAAAGGTAAAGAGAGAGTGGAAGGAAGTGGGTTCATTTACAAATATATCCATTTATTCACCCACCCCATCTCCCAATCTTTCCATTCGTCAATGAATGGTCAAATTACATGTGGATACGTCGAATACCTACACACACCTACTACCCATTACGCACTCCAGCGCCCGAGGACAGGCCAAAAGGTGATGATCCTCCTTGAGTAGAGGCTCATCTCTTTGATAACACGCTCCGTTCGTGTAAAGTAGTGGGAGATTTCGATCCTGGGATTCAATATAACCCGTCAACAAAGGTAAGGTTTCGGGCATAATTTCTCGACTCTTTGCATTATTATGTTTGCTTGAGATTTCGAAAAGCGCTGCAACGAATCGCCGTTTGATGGATAGTGCGATTTCTGCTTCCTTTTCTCTCCCTCTCTTTTTTTTTTTTTTCTTTTTTTTTCTTTTTTCCCCCTTTAACCGGACACGCAATCTTCACACTCTTATAATCTTGGAAGAAGGAAGCGGGATAAACTCCCATGCGAATCCATCGGCACGTACAGCGTACAGCGTGTGAGAGTCTTACCGGAACTGTCCGACATCAAAAGCTGACCAAACGAACGGATACCGGTCTTAACAAATTCAACTTCTTCACTGGCTAGCTTCACTGATCTTAACCTATCCACCTATAGGTGACGAGCGAGGCCTATCGCGCAGTCCTGAATTGACCAATTCGCTTCCAAAGATTCATACTGACCGAGATATTTTCCTAAACTAGATCTTTTTTGTTCTGCGTTATATCTAAAGGCTGGCTGCAAGGGAGGATTGGTGGACTGCGACCTGGGGGTATTGACGATAATAATGGCAAGTTTCGGCCGTTCGTTCAAGCCTTCTTCGTATCTATCATCGATGAAAAGGCGACCGCCGCCTCCTTCAAGAACAATGTCTAGCTCGTCCGAAGCATCACCACTCTCTTCGCCCGACATTCGACAAGACGATATTATTTTCTCTACGAGACCCTCGTCGAATTCAGCGGTTGATAATCTACAACACAAGCAACCCGGAGCTTCCCCGAAGCCGAGGTCTGGTAGCGGTATGTCATAATTTCCTGGCCGAGTTTTCTGTTGTTAAATGAGCCATTTCGTATCAATGTTCGGTGCTATTTCGGGTACGACGACAAAATCAAGTCGCGACATCTTTTCACATTCCCATGGAATGGAAGTAGTAACTACCAGGTGATTACATGAATTATGTTCAGTTTTCATGGGGATTCTTTTTTCTTGGCTCCGTCCCTGTCGTCTCTCCCGACTGGCAGAGCTGCCAGGTTGATGAAATATGGTGAAGATTACCACTTTGGACGTGTGACCGCCGGTTGACGATCATGGTTGGATGACACCCAGAAAAGCTTCTACTAATGCTCTCCACTGCCAGCCCCTAAAGGCGGGAAAGGCGGGAAAGGCGGGCAGGGCGGGGTGCATCCATGGATTTCAAAGATGGATACACTAATTACCCGTCTGCCCGTTTGCTTAGGTGCCCCCTCCCCCCGTTTTTTAGGGTCTTGTGGCCACTGATGAAGCGCTGTCTCGGGTCCCTCTGAAACATCCATGCACCCCTCTTCACATTTTCTTTCCCATGCCTACTTTGTTCTTCGTTTACTGCGTCATCAGACATACTGATATCCTTTCCCAACTTATATAGGAAGAAAAGATCCGACCTTGTTCGACTCTCCTAGATCAACACCTGCACGAACCAGACCGATTGCAATCGAGTTACCTACTACAAAGAAAGTCAATAGTGCTCCTGTTTATACTCCACCTGCTCCGCTCTCCGCTCGCGGTGATCTCCCTGGGTACGTTATTCGAGTCGGAAACATGGATGTGTTGGCTAACCAACAGTTGTTGGCGCAGTGGCTATTTTCCCTTACACGAGGACCAAGCTCGAGTTTACTGTCCTCATCCATTTCAACTCGATGCTTCGAAGGCGCGCATGAAATCCATCGAACGTGCCAGGGAATCTGACTCTCCTGATTCCGAGGAAACTACCATCGCCGAAGCAGATCTAAGAGCTGACCATTCTACAACGGACCACATGAATATGGCAGAACGATCTACGAGACTTGCGTCGCGCAATGCCCCGAGGGTGCCGGAATCCAATTTCGACTCTGTATCCAATACCCCCGTTGCTAGCTATAACCCGACTGGGGCACAGGACAGCCCTCTACCGATGGGCAAATATTATCCTTCCAACTATGTGAAGAGGAAAGAAGAAAAGCGAAATAGACAACAAACCCGACCGCCCACATCGAATCCTATGCCTCCGCCTCCGATGATCTCCAAGTCGGAAAGCCAGGTACCTACTATCAGAGACTCCTCTTCAATAGGCCATTCGCGCAATGAGTCAGATGCGAAACGCAGGCTGCAGCAGTATCAACGTGACATGATTGCTCAAGCGACACTGGCTCTTAATGGTGGGAACTTGAATGCGGCAACATTAAGTTCTCTGAGAACAATAGGATTTTCTAGTATTTCTAAACCAAGCAAGCCAAGGTTAGCACCTCTGGGGTCTCCTGGACCTGTGACGCCCATGGAATTGGAAGGCTCGCAAGACGGTTATCTAGGCGCACGAGGTCCGGCAGATGCCCAAGTCGAAGAGATTGCCCGTGCTATTAGAGCTGAGGAGGAACGGAAAAGACGAGAGGGTGCAACTTCGCCGGCTGTCGAGCTAGGTCCGAGCACCTTTTAAGCACTCTGCCTTTATTGCTTTTGCCAGAAACATACCGCACCGTATTTGAGCTTACCGATCCGAAGCATTATCAATTCGCTTCTCTATGGTTTCGGCATATTCTTGTTAGACTCATGCGGATCCCGACCGGATACTCGAGGAATCTTCCCGTTTACCTTCATCCTGTTGTGGTACAGGACCTGAAGATAAATTTCGTCTTGCGCATTCATGATACCATTCTTTTTTATCCCAAGCATTACATCGAGCGGTCCATATTTATCTACACTGCATATTTATCCCGCTAGCCATCAACGGTCTCTGCAACAGCACACGAATCGGCATTCGAGCCGCCATATCTCCTTTGTCTCATTATGATACCCGACATCACCATTTAAGACTGGATGATACGACTACAACTTGCATGCATAGGTTCAACAGGCGCAGGGAAAGATCAATTTAGGTTGGCAATTGTGCGGCAGTCTGATATCCACACATCATTTTTTGAGCATTTCCGATTTCACATCCTGATAGACTTTTATTCTTGCTTTACTCGTTAGGGGCAGCTCCCGGGTGGCTATCTTTCATGTTTGCTATTTATTACTATTGGGAATGAGAGATGGATCGAGACGTGGCGAGGAACTAAAAATGGTGAGATGGGGGAAGATGGGCTATGGCCATCATGACCAGGAATCAACCTGGTTATAGTCGACTAAAAGTTCTTAACAGACTGGAAGCACTTTTTTTTTCCCCCTTGGACCGAGAATAAAAACATGTTCCGTGTCAATGACTACGTCTTGTTTGGGTTGATATTATTATCAAGCGATGTGACTAATTTGGAGTGCTTCTGGTCTGAAATCCAGTTGGCTTCCACTGTCTACTCTGCCCATCGTGTTCATTAATATGAGCCGAAGCAGAAACCCCCTCTGTGGCTGGCTGTGCGCAAAATTAATCGACTTAATACATATGTACACCTAGAATTGCTTATTCCTAAACCGCCAATCCCGAATTCCATACTAAGCTTTATCCTAGACTTACAGTCACCTTTTAAGCCGTTTTACAATAGTTCGCCGGGAAGCTGCCTCTGACACCATCTAATTCGCCAACCCACCAATCCTGGTCGGTGCCCGTCTTCTTGACGATTTTGATTCTGTCACCCTCGTTGAAGGACAGGTCACCCGCGCTTTGCCCGGCGAATGTGTACTGGGCAACCACAAACTCCTCAGGCCGACTCGAGCCAATCCTCTTCGGAGGGGGAGGTGGGGGCTTTTTCTTACCCGCGGCAGAGATCGCGCTGGCTGCCGTGTTGAACGATGCGCTAGATGCTGTGGTTGACGCGGTTGATGGCCGACCAAAATAGTCTGCCCGAGGTTGCATCGACCCGGGCGAGGGTGAGACGGACGGTGTCGGTGTTAGCGTCTGACCAAGCCGGGATGCAGTAGTGAAATCAGTAGGAGAAAGATGGTTAGCAAAAGATGGTCTTGGCTGCGTCCCGTTGCTTGCTTGGGATGAAGCTATCGAGGTCGACGAAGGTATGCGGTTTGGTCGCGGCCCGGGGGGAGAGGGTCCGTTATTACCACCGCTGATAAGACTAGATGATGAGCGGCGAAAGCCGTTCTCGGGAGCGGAAGATACCGCGGACGAGGCGGACGGTTTTCCCTCGTTAATATTGCTCGCATCATCTGGTAGTTTCATAGGCTGTCTCACAGCTTTACCTGTCGCAATGCATGTTATCGATTCAACTTCACGCTTAACGGGCTCGAAATCGGCTGACCACGTGGATATCACGCTTTCCATGGGCGGCGGTGGTGACGGGAAGTCATAGTCCTGGCAGTAGTTGTGGAGTGTGGTATAGTACAGCCCCAACAGTCTGTTTTGGATCAGAACCACCCCGGCTATAAGTGGTGGTATGATCCTAAACGTGGCAGATACAAGAGGTGGCAAGGTTTCCCTGAGATGTGAGTCCGAGATTTGGAACTCCTGTTGAACTCGTTAGCCTTTTCACTATTCTATAGCACGAGATTAGGATCTGTACTTCGGCCGTTCGTGCAACTTCGGCCTCAGCCTTGGCTAAAGATGCTTCCTCTTTTGGTGTCCGGCCACTCTTCCTTTGCAATTTATTGGCTTTATCTTGACATTTCTCATAATCCAACCTCTTATTCTCTCGCTTCTTGATCGTCTTTCTTAAAGGAGCAATATAATCGCGGGCGTCTGTAGCAGGTCTGATAATAGTCGATTCGATGAGGTTAACCTCGTCGAGTAACTCCGCCTTCAGTTCGGTATATGCCTCCTTTAACCTCAAAGTACGCTCGAGTTGAAGATCCGGAGTGGGTACAGCTGGTTTGCCGTGACCATCGGAAGCGCCGACTATGGGGTCCCAAAGGCCGTCAAATTCGGTGACTATACCTAATTGCGCTATAGCAAGACTAATCCAGGACTCTCGCCATGCCTTGGTATGGTCAATGATCTGAGATGAAAAAGGTATCAGTATTTGGATGACTAGATCATGGAGTGTAAGATGATAGGTGCCCTTTAGTCCTTACCTTAGCAAGAACCCTATCAGCATCCTCGTAGTCATTCAACATAACAGCGACTTTTGCATTATCTCCCGGGCTCTTGTGGAGCAGTTTCCCAAATTGCCTTTGCATAGACTGCATTTTGGGCGAGTTGCTGAGCTGGTCACAAGTAACTAATGATGCGCTCAATTTATGTATGTAGGTTACTCTCTGGAACCCAGTTCAAGCTCGAAAAGAAGCGCTTTTGGTGGGGAGATCTAAATTGTCAATTATATTGTGGGGTTCGGGAGCTTTAAAGGTATGGGCATGACGAAGCTCCTATGTACTCAGCCCTATATTCCGATTGAATGAAGGGAGTAAAAAAGAAATGTGCCAATAAGAAGATGATTAGAATAATATTTATTAACAGCCGGAGGGTGATAAGATTGGTGGGCCGATAGTGGGAGACCAAAAGAAAAAGGTATTGGAAAGTTGGTCAAGCTGCGCCTCTTCTCGCGTTACAAGATTGAAGAAGAAGGGGGCAAAAAGAGCAGGCAGAAACGAAGTTAGCTACATGTAGGTACATGTATGTAGCGAATGGACAGCTGCCGCTTTACCGAGCTGCTGGGATTCCAATCTTCTAATTGATGAAGGGGGGGGAAAGGTTGGAGAGGATGGGAAAGTCGGAAGGAAAAAGCTAGCATTAGTCGAATGCACGATGTACCCTACTGTTTCACTCCCAGGTACATACATTAAACGTATATGTAGTTCAGGATGATTTATAAAGGCTGGGTATGTACGATACTTGGCATTGCCTAGGTACATGTAGGTACGAGAAAGTTTCGTTATGTGTGGGAAGTGGCTCTGGCGTCGAAACTTTACTGGAGGAGCGAGCATGATTGCCTGCAGGATGACCGACCGAAGAGGAGAACAACAGGGAGGAACGGGGAGGTTTGGTCCAGTCCTCGTTAAATTCCCGCCTTTTCTTGTGGTTAAAACGAACGCGTAGGCAGCAGGTAGAATAGCTCCAGCTCACCACCACTTACGTTCTCGCTGTGCCGAATAAAAAGATTGGAGATAACGATAAGCAAACAATACGTCACCGCGCATGTTTATACGGTACACGTACATGTAGCAAATGGTTAATGGCCCGTTAAATTTGTATGTGGTAAGTTATGTACATGTAGTTAATTTTAAGACGAGGTGTAACGAATGGGCTTGGGTACATATATATTGAAGGTACCTAGTTTTACATAACGCATGTACATGTATTTACTTTCGAACGTATACATATATGTACATGTACTATATGTACATCATTCAACACTTACTTCATTGGGCAAATAATAGAGCTTAAAATAGCAGCACGTGCTAGCGCGTTGTGGTAAGTCATGCGGGACGCGACTTCTTAGATAATTTAGATAGCTGGAAACACGCTTCTGATAGTGTGCAAACATCCCACCTCCAACACCCATCTGTACCCCTCAAGCGAACGTATCATTGATATAGAAGTATTATTTCTCTTCGTTACTTCCGTTAAGTCGCGTATATTCTTAAACGTTTCCCAATGCACCGACATATCAGTCAACGACAATGATCTCGGCTGCAACTGTGCAGATTATGCATGGCTCTGCGGCCTTAAATCACCAGCAAGAACCTTCTACCGCTCTGGTCCTCGAATACGCTTGCCTCTTCACACACGACCTTCGCAGGAAGCAGAAACGATGGCAAGACGGAAAGTTAAAGTATCATACATTCAACAAGCGGATCATGGTGTATGATGAGCGCGGCAACTTTATAGGGGATACTCACTGGTGTGAGGACTATAATTTGAACGAAGGTGACGAGGTTGAGCTCCAGAGAGGAGGCGTCATTGTTCAGGTCGTTGAACGTACAGGAAGTCGGGATCAGGATCTTTCTGAATTGATAGATAAAAGAGCACAAGAAAGAGCAGAGCGCCAGGCAGCAGCCCTAGCACGCCGACAACCAACGCTTGACAGCACGACGATACCACATCCCGCCGCCTCTCACTTCCAGTTGCGACATAAGCCTCTCCACCACTTGATTGGCACGCCCACTGGACACCATGGTCGTGCCTCCATACCTACCGAATCGCCATATGAAGAGAGGCAGAAACTGACTATGTCTCCACAAACCGACAGTCCACGCCCTGCGAAGCGAAGAAAGAGAGAAGTATCGCCTCCAAGCAAGGGTGGCTACGCACAAAGTTTGTTTGGCGCCGCCTTAACACTTTCAGGCACGCCCACAAGCACTCCGCTAGTACGGAATAGGCCTCCAAGGGCACCACCTGTCATGGTAAATGGCCAATCTCTAGTATCGTTCGAACCCAGTCGTCAGAACCAGAATTCAGGCTACACTCCTACACCAATGCGTGAAAATAACATGCTATTGCCGATTTCATCGAATCTGAGTTCAAGGGGTCCTGGGATGGACAAGGTGAAACCTCGACCTAGGGAAAGAGGCAACTTCCTTCGCGATGCATCCTTGACGGAAGCTTTGGGGGGCCAAAGCATTGAGAGCTCATCCGTAATCCTCGGACCCAGAACATTGGTCCAAAGCCAGGATTTCGCTTTGAAGCCCAAGCTTAGAAATCAGGCGAACTCACCGGGTGGCACTAAAGAACGCCAGAAATTAACCCAAGAACGGCCCATAGAGGAACAGAAAATAGAGTTGCGTATTAGGCCAAGGAAGAAACGAGGTTTGTTAATGGTTTCCGAGGGCTTAGATACAGACAATTCGTCGTCATCGAAGAAACCCAAGAGCCGAACTATCTGTCAGAATCGAACTGTCTGTTTAGAAGACGCCATAACAGGATGCTTGAACGGCAGTGTCTTCGACAGAGATCAATCTATAAACCTTGATGCTAAGGGGAGCGGCCATTCTCGACGGAAAAAACAAAGCATCATTGACTTAGAGCAATCGACGGCAAGCGATGCAGAGCCAGACTTATCTTGTAATGTGTCATCACCAAACTCTAAGTTTAGGAATGTACGACATACGGATACCAACAGGGGACGGCCAGAACATGTCAAGACGGACGGCAGTGAACGTGCTCTAAATGTTCCAAATTTCATTATCGATGGCGGGTACTCCGAAGAAGCAGAGCCTTTTGCCCGACATAACACAGGGGACGTTGGGCGCATAATGGCACGTGAGGATGCTATTCCAACCAACTCTTCCGGAGGCAGAAAGCAGCCAGAGAAGAAGAAAAGAACCCCAATTGAGAATATTATAGAGCCTTGCTCGACAGTGGAGAGATATGGCGAAAACGAGTTGATATTCCCCGATGGCGTGCCTGCTCCTCGCCTTGCCCAGCTAGGTCGCAAAAGCATTCGTAGCAGAGAGGTAATCGGGTTTATTTTTAATGAACACGCGAATCACTGTAGCAGACTTCCAGGAATGGAGGATGGGGGTTGCAAGGAAAGTCCCACTAACGACTTGTCCGCGAACCACTCAAGGACGCATCCAGCTATGCCAGAGGCAAATTACGTTGATATACAGGTAACGGACGATGATCAAGTCGGCAGCAACAAACAACCTCCCACCCATCAACCCGCCACAGAAATAAGAATAGTCGAAAATAAAACTAGTCCCAAGCCTACCGAATTTCGCGATATAACCACATCTCATGCTGGAATAATTTCATCTCTTTCGGAGAAGCAAACTAGGTCTGCGTCAGCCCAAATAAATGGGGCCCTAGACGCGCAGGCTGCAGCGACACGGCAACCACCCGCGAAGAAAGTGGTCAATCCCGCCACCCGAGGCAAGAAGGCTGCCAAGCCTTCGGATGCTGCCGGTCAGGTTCCGCAATGCCCTTTACCTTCAGAAGCGGCGGTTGAAAACCCATTGGAGCTTGGGAAGCATCGGAATAGTAGGTCGAAAGCTGGGCCAGAAACCCGAACCAAAGCCGCCTCAATGCCCGGATTCGCTAGAGCAAACGGAGGGCCATGGAGCAGGGAAGCCCATGATTTATTTGAATTCACTCGGCCACCGTAAAACATATACAAATTACCTATCTTTCGACTTTGCAGGCTCAGTATGTAGTTCCGAAGAAAACGTGCCTTTATTGGTAACCTACCTCATAGTACCAATCGTTCTGGGGTTACACGCCACATATCGCTATGCGCGGTAATTGCTCATGGCAATTGTACTTCTCAGCACCTAGTCGAAATGATGGTCACAGGTGACAATACTTGCTTAGTTGATCATCTCAAAACTACATAGGTTTACTGTACGTTGCCTTGACGAGGCAACTAGAGGGTGTTGTTAACAACGAATGTGTATATTCCTACCTGACCGCTGAAAGAAGCAACTCGTGGTGCTATTAAGACACGCGATATACCATCTACGAAGTAGCACCCCGACTTTTCAAACTATCAGATGAACGGGCTTGCTACGTGTCAAAGGGAGCCTAGCCACTTTAGTTTTCATCATCCATAATACTTCGATACTGATATACGTAGTTACATGGCTACGTGGGTGGGGCCTTACCCTGCAAGCCGTCGTGGGATTCATAGGAAAAAGCAAAGATCCCTCCATTTCCCCGCTCGAATCGAATATCTCCTTTACACATATTCCAATTTCTCGAGCTTCAAGGCCAAAAAGACAATTCGTTTTACCTTTGTTCACCGAAAGTTCGGCGAAGTAGAATCCATCTAGCTCTAGAGTGACTATGCCGAACTCATATTTCTACCGTGTATATGGAGCCAGCGATGTTGGCTAGAGAAGGTGACGAGTATGGAGCTTAGATGGTTTGAAGCATTTGTCGATGAGCAGATGACGCACTATCTCTCAAGTAAGCGGTGTCCAATGATCGGCAGGCCACTCCAGTTCAGCGGGTTCATATGCTGGAGTGCAGCCCTGGAGGTATGTAACAAAAAAAAAAAAAAAGTATGCCTCCTTGTCAGCCTCAACCAAGGCGCAGTACATTTGCTACAGTAGGTGGTACATGTACGTTGCTATGTACCCCTTGGCGTCAGTCCCTCAAATATTTTGTCTTGCCCTATCTCGAGTTGAGCTTTTCGTTCCAACTATCACTGTACACAGCCAGCCTACCAACGACCTCGACTCTATCACGTCCAATTTGTCTGCTCTTTACTTAATCTTAGAATTTTGCCCCTTGCCCTGCGCGATTTTCCACCTTGCCAGTTAGACTGAGCAGCAAGCCTTTATACTAGACGAGGCTGCCTGTTGTCGCTCAACTGACCGGGTGGTTGTCGCGTTACGTCGGTCTTGACAATGGCTTCGCCCACTCAAGACCACAGGGCATTGCTACCTCCATTCATTCCCACTCAACCGTCTAGGAGCCATGAACCGCGAAATGCCCATCGGATTATCGTTGAGCCAACCCCTGAGAATCAGAGAATTTATAATGAAATCCGGCAGACGCACGAGCGCCTGCATCTCCAAACTCATGTCGCATCTCAACAGAATCTATTACCTCCCCAGTCAGCTCCATCCGTTAGCACTGTCTATTCTCCTACAGATGAGCTTGAGACGCCCCCTACTCTGGACGCCTCGACTCAGGATACAGATCCACCGAAACGGCCACGAGGTAGGAGGAGAGGGCCATTGGAGGCTACTACGAGATTGCACACGGCGCTCAAGAGGAAGCTTAGACTTGCTTGCCCGCGCCACCGCGCAAAGAAGACAACAGTAAGGCTTTGTACAATATCGCGTGGCCGTTATTACTAAATGCATATCGCTAGTGCGATTGTCATGATTTTAGCAAATTGGAGGAAGGCTATCATAGCTCTCCACTTCCACGACCCTCAAGTCGCGGCATATCGCACGACCAAACCGACTTCCCATCACTTACACCTATAGAGCGAACCTTGAATCGTGAAACGTTTGGTGCTGTGGGCGGCGCGATAACGCCGTCAGATCAGGAGGACCCGAACGAACTGATCACACTACAGCCATCAATCGAAGACAATGAAAGTGTTCGCTCGGGCGTGCGACAGATATTGACTAGATTCGACACCAACTCCGTGCATCTGGACAGAGAGATGCTCCAAGCCCCGGGGCAAACGTACCACCCAGGTAATGACATAGGAGCATCGTCACCAAGGAGTCACGCACCGGACGAGTTTCTCGAAATCGGCAGTCAGATGATGTGGCTCCCGAATCGCTGGCATTGCGAGTATAAGGGGTTACCGGATACCGTGTCGGAAACTTCGTCAGAGCCTTGTTCCTGGTCAGGCCCATTTAGGGACCTGTCCTCCCACTATCGAACAGAACATCATCCCTTTTATGACGTTTTCCCATGCTTCTGGTTCGTGTGTAGGTCTTGCAACACCAAGGTTCAAGCTCCGGCTGATCTTGAATCCTCTTCGTCGCCATTTCGATGTAGCAAAGAGCGTTGCCTGGGGTCTTTGGAAAAATGGTACTACGGGTCCACGAGAGAGGAGTCCGTCGTAGGATCAGCGGTAACTTTGACCCAGTCTGATGAGTCTGAGGCTGGCTATTCTTGGAATCTACCGCCAGATAGGAGCCAGTCATGCTTAGGCGGAGCAGGCTCGGCGGGTGGTTATAACCACTACTTTGGCGCGGGCAGTTCGAACGAGCGATCGCACTACGATGCCAAATGGGACTCAGGTAGTGATTCATCTAGTCTCTCCTCTGATTGCGGTCGCTGCCCGCTAGAGTACTTTCGTTTTTCTCGGAAAGATTGCACCAGATGCCATCCATTGGTTCCTACGATGAAGACTTCGCACTCTGTCGCCCAGCCAATGCATTCAATTCACCAATGTCCTGTACGCCTTCTACCCTTTGCCAAGCTACCAATTCGCCATTTCTTCTCAATTGTATTGCCGTTGGTTACCACGATTATCCGGGAAGGCGGCTACTTTATCAACTCAAATTCATTACCGTTCGACGTAGCCGAGACGGATGCAATTAGTTGGTGGTCCTTGATTCTGCTTTTGATTGGATTCATGACCACGTGGGCCCTGAAGGACCGGGCGAGACCCCAAGCCGTCAGTGAGGTTGGTAACGAGCTCCTCCGGATTAGTAGTGACTGATATTGACAAATAAAAGCCTAGGTATCGAGCTCGAAGACACCAACGTCCTAGAAATCAAATCCCTCCTGACGATTTCCCGGTCCGGAGTATTTTTTGACACCCTAATAACAACATATTCGGTTAAGACCGTTCCGGATCAATTTTGTTATATTTCATATTTCATTGTTGTATTATCGAAAATAAGGGCGGTAAAAACTGAATTATTGCATATCTGGCATTGATACCCTCTTGCATTGTTGGGATTGGGATGGATCTCTTGCATCCATAGTAATTATTTCCATTTTGACGGTTTTAGTTGATAATTTGGGGGAGGTCGGAATTACGAGAATCTTATGAGCGCACGTCTGGAGACTTATTTCGTCACATATATATACCTGGATCACGATAGTATATGAGTTATGGGACCTACCAAATGAGCATAGGTATATTCTATCTTCGTCCGTCTATTTTATTGCATGTGGATACGTCGAGCACATTTTGAGACAAGGGAACACTTGATTTACCACTCCTATCCAGTGTATTAATGATCTTAGACATGGTCTACACAACCTGCGCGGACAGTATTCCGTACCCAAGTAGGTACTTACGTACATGTAGGTATGTATGTGATTTGTTGAGTCATAATCAATCACGGGTTGCTATAATATACCTACGGTACATGTACGAACAGACGGCATACACATACATGAAATAATATGGATGGGTCTCTGGCGTCGCATCCGAGAGCGAGATTAGACTTTGACTATTGAGACTCAGCCCCATAGTGGTGAGCTACTTATGCACATCAGGGATAGGTTCATCCCCAGTTTATAGGTTCACAGTTTCCCGGCGCCCGCTAGATCTTTTAGATCTGGTGGGGTTCCCGGTGAGAAGTCTGAGTTCCAATCCACTCATGACAAGAGACTTTTAACATTGATGAACCTTATTATAATCCTACATCCATATAATATCCCTTACCTACATGCATGTATCTAACGTATATAATCCATACATACATGTACTTATCCTAGGTACATAGTGCGCCTGTAGTCCTCGAAAGATGGGAAGAACACGACCTAGAGGACCTATGATGGTTAATCAATCGTAACTTGATTGAAAGCACTCGATTAAGTTGTACACTTGAATTGGTTCTGCTTTACGTTATACGTCAGAAGTGCATGAAAATGCAAGAAAGCTTACGTTCTCTTGATGTTGGATTGGCCCCCGATTTGCGCCATTGGTCAATTTCGAATGACTCAAAAGAAGTACTCGTTTCGCTCGCCGATGGATGCCTCAGGCCAACATGCATCCTTCCCCAGCTGAGATGGGACTAAGATTGGCTTCTGATAGTTCTTGTATATAGCTTCCTCAGTAATCTTAACAATCCCTATCATGAGGTACTTACGGGTTGGTCCCATTCGGAACCCCCATATCCACTCAGAAACCAATTTGATTGGCTCTTTGGTTGAGCTACTTCTTCGCCGAGTGGGTCCCATAACCCTTGCTCAGCCCATTCTGCCCATACTCGCTATCGATGAATTGAGGCTTTGCGCGCACTATTGTATAACGAAAGCCTACACTAGGAATTCAGAATGAAATATCACCCTGTGACTCCCTCCCGAGTTTCGAATTCCTCTTTCTCTCTCCTTTTTCCCTTTCCCCTATCTCACAATAGTAGGATCATCTACACTTATCAACCTTCTTTTCGAAGACCTTCATTCGCTAACCCCTGATTCCTGAGCCAGGCATCGCTTTCCAAGGTGTCTTGACTCAAGCAGGTTTCACATCTCACCACGCCCCTTCAACGTTGACAGCTGACAACGACCCTTCAGCTACTCAATTTCATACCATACGACTGAGCATAGTCCAGTTTAGTCGCTAAAACACAGAATCACTATATACGAATTGTAATTATCAATACTGAGCTGACCCCCAAATACCAATCTCGGAGTTGGCGACCGCGAAGATCCACTACGAGGGAACTCGGTGCTTACAAGCGAATCAAACGCTTGCTTGAAGCTACTAAGTTGCCAATCCGCTCGACGTGTACTATCGTAACTATTCGCCCGGCATTACTACCAACAACGTTATCAAAATGTCACACATGTCCCGAAACAACTCTTCTGCTTCCCTAATGGGTTTCTCTGTCCATCAGCCCGCAATTGGTGCTCCTCTGCAATTCTTCCCTGCTATGGGTTCTAAGCAGCTGGATGACATGATTAGCGCTTACGTTCCCGGCAATGCTCCTATCGCTGATAAACGTGCTACCGTTTCTATGGAGTTCTTCGAGCACACCATGGCGACAGGTGAACTCTTCAAGTTTTTCATGGTTTACCCTTCGCTGGGTTCTGCCACTGAATCGCCTGCTGGCTCCATGCTCGACTCCGGCTACGTTTCTAACTTTACGTCCCCTGTCATGTCTGAGAGCCAATGGACGCCAACTAGCAACGCCTCTTCCTCATCTAGTGAACCTAATGGCCACAAGTCATCTTCGAAGAAATCCAGCCTATCTAATGACTTCTCTCATCTCCCTGGCATGAAGATCATGACTAGGGATGGAAGAGATGTCACCAACTCGGCTTCCCGTGGCTGCAAGACCAAGGAGCAGCGTGACCACGCCCACCTAATGCGAATCATCAAGGCATGCGATTCTTGCCGGAGAAAGAAGGTCCGTTGTGACCCGAGCCATAGGCGGTCGTCAGGTTCTTCTACTGTCAAGACATCTAAGAAGGCGAAGAAGGCTGCTACTGCCGCGGTGCCCTCATCAGCGCCTCCACAGCTAGCATTAGATCCTTTAGAAGAGTTCTTGTTTACTCCATCATTTGGTGTTGCAAATGACGCCTCCTTTTCATTCGCCTCGGCCATGTCAGAGCCATTGGTCGACCCAGCTATGGACTGGGATCAATTCGTCCGCTTCGACGAGGAGCCCACCGAAGTTATTCCATACAACTACGACTTCTTCGACCCAGCAGGACACCTATCACCCACATCATCTAACTCGTTCTCATCGTCGCAGCCAATCACTCCGGCCCAGACACTTGGTATTGAGAATGTGCCAATCGTCCTCAGCGAGGGAGGAATCCCAGCACCACTACCCCCTTACCTAAACCCAGGCGGCGAGGCTGGCAACAACTACGTCGACTTCAACCTCTACTCACCAGGCTCTTCAACTTACCTTGATGACGACCCTAGCCTAAGCAAGGAAGTTGCCGCCGTATCTCATCCTGAATACCCTCAATATTCCAACCACCAACGACTACTAGATGATCACAGCCGGGAGATTTCTGCAGGCGTCGACCAGAATTCTGATACGCAACTAAGTGTATATTCGAATGCAGTTCGCCATGCACCGCTCTTTGGGGAGGAGCAAATATCATCGCCAACCAGTCTTGATAGGTCATTATACGATAAGAGGGAATCTCGCACAATATCTGATGACGGTGGCCAGCCCGATCAAGTACCTGGATGGCGCACTCCAGTTTCTCCGGGTAGATTAAGATTACTGCCATCAATAAGGACGAATGAACTACACTCCCACCCACCTGCCATGTCGTCAGCAGGAATGGGCGTACTATTGGCTGGAGAGACTGTAACGTCGACTCGATTACGCGCAGCACCATCCGCCGTGCATGAATTCCAGACTGGGACATATTCACCTTCTACAGGCATTAAAGAAGCTAGTCCAGCCTTAACAGACCAGCCAAGTCAACAGAGCTTGGTCACCATGCTGACGAGTGACACTGGTGCTTGGAGTACCGAATGTGCTCCCCTATTAGCGTCCACGATTGTGGCAGCTGAAGCGGACTCGGGAGACCGACGTGACATGCCCACTCAAAGCGTAAGTCTCCTTCATGCACGTGTCAGTAGCTCCAGGCTAAGACATCCGCAGAAGTCAATATCCGGGGAGAAGGCATCGGCACTACGGATTACTTCCATCAGGAGCTACGGGACAGGTGACAGTCAACCATCTTCATGCTCATCATTACCCACTACGGAGTCTACAAGAACAACCGTAGAGAGCAGCTTCGTGTCAATTTCTGCTGCAAGGGTTGATCCTGAAGCAAGTCATAAACGCACTTCCCTTGCGACCAACGACATCGTCGGTCTAGCTTCCCAGAGCGACATATCCTCAAATGCTCTCAAGCAAAGTGGGTGTCTCGGTGGAATGGCCCTATCTACATCCCAATCGAAGACCGACAGAAGCACTTCTCATTCAAGCATACTACTTGCAACCCTTGACATGATGGCCTACTACTCCATGGTGGTTCTGGCTCTGGGTGTACTTTTCCAATGGGGACTCCCTACCAAGACTGCCGAAGGGCTTGACATGACCCCCCTCGTCCTGGGGTCTCTATTTATTGTCCATACTTATATCAAAGCACGGCAACATGCCACTCCCCGTGTGGGGACGCTGGGCAAGACCACACAACCTCTTTCCTTCACTGTCACGAAAAATTTCAAGTCCGGATTTTCCCAACTATCACAGAACATTACCAGGATTCAGAGCATCTTCGAAAAGAATATTCCTTTCCAACCTTGTACCGGAAGCCGAGGTACCACTCATAAACGGAGTCATACACAGCGTATTTCGAGCCTTATATGGTGATGGGAGATTTGAAGATGGATGTCACGATTTATTTAGACGGATTATGTTACGTGTATTATTATGGCTAGCACAACACTGCATTGCCTCAAAAGCAAAAGAAAGATACCCTTGGATAAGCAAACAGAAGTGGGGGATTCGGAGTGAGCTTTCTATCTCCTATGAGAGGAAAGATGGTAGTCAAGGGCTGGTCCAGCCGACGATCTCTGGGAGGTGACATGTATTTCTACGCCTACTTAGACCAACACGACCCTCGACTACTTTTATTTACATTGCTTGTTCTTAATTATGACATTGTGAAGTTTGTGAGCGTGCTAATTATGTTTTGCCTAGAAGCCGAGTCTTCTCTTAAGAATAGATAGCGGAAGCCCGCCCTTTTAGTGGTACACAATGGATGGAAGGGATTGCCTAAGTACCTAGGTACATATAGCCCTAAGAGGTACATATGTACATGTATGTACGGTATAGCACACTTTCGCCCTCCTTTATGTTGAGTCAGAAACCGCCTGCCGGACGTCTCCCTCGTAAGCCTAGGTTATCCAATGAAACTATCAACTACATGTATGTAGGTCCACTACCTACACGCACAAATGTAGATGCTACTACTATTATTTGTACCTATTGTGGAGGTATCAGAGCTACATGTATGCAGGTCTTTAAGGGAAGGTTTCTGGTTTTCTGATCTGTACTTATATGTACTTACGTACCTTCAGCTACATGTAGATTGGAGTCTCTATCTGTGGATACCACCTGATAACTGCATCTCGTTCGTCCCTTTTATTACATACTAGGATGGATAGATCAACACGGACGCTCCCGCTTTCCAAGTTTGGATTAACCTAACAGCCCTAGGAAGGTAAGTCCAAGGTCACTATCCAAACTTTAACAAGTCTTAGGTAAGTACCTCCATGTAAAATAAAGAACTAAGCGTAAATTAGGTAATAAGTACTTGACCCAACTTGTATGGTTGAAAATTCTCAGCCGCGCCGTCGTCTTTCATCTTGTCGTTATATAAAATCACCCTGCTCCATCCCGAGACTTTCATCTCAATCATGATCACTCGCCCATATCACAGCACTCGGTCGTCTTATGGATGCGCTGATTTCCTACATTCTCTGACGACCCGGCAATGGTCTGGAAAAGGAAGCATAGCAATTTCGTAGATGCGCCGTCGCTTAGTACCTTCGGGTGATGGAAGAAACCAAATGACACTCGCTCATCAACATTGCTATCTTCTTTGATTGACTTACTTCTGTAAGGAGGCGCATGCAAGTCTTACCTTGCCAATTTGTTCCCGGTCGGCACTGTTTTAAGTAATTAGCAGCTCGTATCGTCTAGTCGGCGGTGACGACTTCAGCTTTTTTTTTTCCCTGTCTCTCTTTTCTCTCATAAGAGAGTGTAATAATACCTCCATACCTTCATACCCTTGAATTATCCGGTTTAAATATAAAATAGGAAAGTGCACAGTAAGGAAAGTGCGGAATTGAGAAGGAAACAATGGCGGGACACAAAATCTCGGGTTACGCTGCGAGCCTCTGGCAGGCACTGTTTGCGTCTTTCATCAACTTCTTCAACCACATCTTCCACTTCACCTCGGCAACAGAATCAACGCGAAAACCACCACCGCAACAGGCATCAACAACTTCGACAACGCAAAATACCGACTCCTCATCTCTATGTGCACCATTCCCCCAACCCCAACCTTCACAACAACAACAAGACCACAACTCTTTCGTAGATCTCGAACAAGGCCTGGACTCTTCAACCCAGGACGACACAATGGCACCGTCTAAAAAACGTGGCGGCCAAAAGCGCCGCGGCTCCAAGGCCAAAGCTTCGAAATCCGCTGCGCCCGGTACTCCATCTGAAGATCTGTCAAACGGCGTCACCAACAATTCCACAACTGGCCAATCTTCTGCATCGCCCATGACCACCCAAGACTTTGACCCGGCCGACGTTACTCCTGTTGCAAATCAGGGTGACACTAAAGTCAACTCTCAACAGGCCGATGGCCAAATCTTAGCCGGCGCCGGAGGAGACCGCCGTTCCGGCGGTCCTCCACCTCCGAAGCCCCTTACTGATAGAAAGGAGAACGCTGCCCCTCCCAAGACCTATTCCAGCGTCACCCAATCTCAGTCACCTACGCTGAAGCCCCTCGTGGTGGAAAATCAAGCCCAGCCTCAGGATGCGGGTACCCGCAGCCAGCACGCTACCACAGCATTGGCTTCTTCGAGCAAGCCCGAGATGCCGGAAAATGTGTCTCCCAAGAAAGAGGTCGAAGAACTCGGTGCCGGTATTGCCTCTCTTTCCCTTGATGGCGCTTCTCGTCCTGATCAGCCTCCTGAACTGAAATCTACACCTACGGCTCTCGCCCCCAAGGTTTCAACGGTTCCGGCACCTGTCGTTGTCGTCCTACCTCTCATTGACAAGGCCACTGCTCCCAAGCCTGCTCTAGCTCCGGTTCCTAACCTTCCTGGATTGATTGAGCCTAAGACAGAAGAGGAGCGAGTCGAGCGAGCGCATCATCTCAAGTTCATGCAAGAGGCGCTTTCTATGGTCAGTATTATTTTCTCCTCCTATTTTCCCACTCTTTATCCTTCCCTTTTACTTCGCCGAGTTTGGATTTTGATAGTTCCTATCGAGTTGTTCCATTTGACCTTGTCGTAGTAAAATAATTATCATTCTACTTGTTTGCTGTTGATCTATTTCGATATTCTCTTAGAGCTGTTTCCTGGTTCTGGCTGTCTGTGTCTCAATGAATCAGCTAACAAGAGAACAGGGTAGCTTAGCTCTGAATACCAACGAGACACCAGTGGGTTGTGTCTTAGTCTATCGTGGGAGAATTATCGCCAAAGGAATGAACGCAACAAACGTTACCCGAAATGGTACTCGCCATGCAGAGTTCATGGCCTTGTCTGCCTTACTTTCTCGAAAGAGTTCGGGTGATATTGAAGAAGTTAACAGCAACCGAGCCTTAGACGACGCTAGTTGGGGAGATGTAGACCCGAGCAACGGCCACATCTTTCCATACGGCCAGAAGCTTCATCCGGCCCCAGTGGTTAATCGCGAGATCATATCTGAATGCATTCTTTACGTCACAGTTGAGCCCTGCGTCATGTGTGCCTCTCTCCTTCGACAATTAGGCATCAAGAAGGTCTACTTCGGTGCTGTCAATGACAAGTTCGGTGGAACTGGTGGTGTCTTCAAGATCCACATGAATTCCAAGCCAGTTGCAAAGCCGGAAGATCGGCCATATCAGAATGGGTATGGTCCCCAAGACGTTGAGCGTATCGTCAAGGGTAGACCTGGCCTTGCTCCCCGTGACGAGGATGATGGCGATGGTGGCAATGTTGAACGTGGCTTTCCTGTCGAGGGTGGTTATCTGCGTGACGAGGCAGTCTCGCTACTTCGACGCTTCTATGTTCAGGAGAACGGTCGAGGTAAGTACTAGTAATCATGCTTGTTAATACCATCAACTAACTCTGCCTTTAGCTCCACAGCCTCGCAAGAAGGAAGGCAGAGCTGCCCGCTTATTTGCCATGGAGAATCAAGCAAAGAACAGCGGCAATTCCTCCGAATTCTCAGACTCTGGTACCCTTCTAGATGCTACCGCGGATCCCGAGATGCCAAACGAGGATGGTCAGAATATGATGGAGACCACCGACAGTCCTATCACTATTTGAGCCAAGAGCTCTCTGCATCTGGACATTTCTTATGACCCTAACCAGCATGATACACGCAGACACAGACACACACACTTGTACTTTAATGACGCTAGACTTGCATTAGATCCTCGCGCATTGCATGGATGGGAGATCCCCCCACGGAGTTGTCGGTTTGTCTTGCTCATTTTAACCAAAAAGTCGATACCATTGATGGACTGGACAACGTGATCTCCAGGCCGGCGTACTGGAGTGTTGAGGGTCACTATTTTTGGCCCCGCCTTGGCACAAGTGCCTTTATAGGTAGATGTTTTAACGCGTCGCTTTACATGCTTAATTGAGACTTATGGATAATAAACCATGCTACTGCTTCGTGTGTGCCATAGCTGTGATTTAAGTGCATGTAGTATTCTATACTACCGTTTTCATTTCTTTAGTAGGAATAGATAATTTTCCAACTCCTCCCTTTTCAATTTGGCATCCAATAGCACTACTGCTAGATTCTCATGTTGTCAATTGACAGTAGGTGAAAGGCTTAATGGACCATAAAGGCTGCTACATTAACACAAATAATATCCGCAAGATCCAGAACCTAGTCTTAGGATCACTTCTCCAACAATGACCAACATCGGACTTCCTAGCATCTAATCGCAGCTACACGATAGTACAAGACTCTCACGAGCTTCGGCATCCTCAACAGTCCGTTGACCAGTATTTTCCGGCTAGACACCATACATTCGGCCTGACTGTACAATCGATATTTTCAACAGATGCTGTTCCCGCCCATTTACGCCAACTCGTCGGGCTGAACCATCTTTGAAAACATGGGTCACTGATAACAGCTAGAGCTCTGCTTTTGGGATGGAAGGAGAAGAAAGCTGGTTCCGTCTCGTAGCCGTTTCTAGCAGAATCGCCAGCCATTTGTCCCTCCCTGCTACGGGTACAGGGCTTTGGAGCCCCCTATAACACATAGAGCCCCTGTCCACTAGTGCAATTGGCCAGTCTAGCATTGGACGAGCCACCCAGTTCTACTATGCATTCAGCGAGGACTTATGCTGGTTGCTGCACCGGGAGACGTAGCCTATCGTCAATAAAAGGGGCGGCACCAGAGGATACCTATCCCTAGGGGTAGCACTACCTAGTGGCAGGGATGTGACCTATTCCACGGAGTCCAAATACGGATCTTCTGCCAAATTCCTATTCTACAATGGTCCCAAGTGCCCTACAGAGTCTTTTAGTCGCTTCTTGACGAGGAGTGTTGGTATACAGCTAAGCGATTTCTCATGTCCGTGTTACCCATGGATTTGCTGCAGTTCTTCCGATAACAGACCAGTATCACACTGGCGTAGATAGGCCCTACCTACACTGTATTATACTGTACGATACACATCCGTAGATTCGTGTCAACTCCAGTTATATAGTTCAATATCATTCCCTCCCGTCGCAAACACTCCACCTTAATGTACAACAAGAGGGATGAGACTGAATGCCTACCTACCTTGGATACCTACACATAAGCCATCAAGACTCTGTCGCTTGAGTTATTGACGGCTTTCAAAGGAGTTTGACTTATTTACTCTTGCTTTGATGGAGATATTGCCATTTAGTTATATGCCCCGACAGCCGGGCACAAACCTCCCTTATTTAGCGCAACTTCGCCTACCATGCGAGACGCGTCCACAGCTAATACCGCTGTGTGCATGCTCACTTGCGATTCACGCACTTCACTCCAACTACTAGATTAACATATTGTCAACCTCTATGGATTTTTAGAAACAGATTTTAGGAACTCAAATGGTATATGAGAAATGGGTTACATCCCCGTCAATCTGTACTTATCAATGTTTCCGTCCACCGTGACACTTAATCATATCCGCACTGGGTCGGAATTTGCAGAACGGAAGCACCCAATTGCTCATCATTCTGTTCTAGCTATTGGTTTCTAAATCTTTCTGCCCGGAGGCTTGAGTTGATCTCGAAATGCATGCATACGTACACGTAGATACCCTCTTATATCCCCTACGATACCCAGTTATGATGTGTTACCCTCTAGCCTTAAAGTACGATGTCTTGTTATATTGAAGATCCGTCATCATCTATAAGCGGGTGACAAGGTAACTCAGTCAGCGAAATTATTCCTATCTAAACTGATCATGGTTGGACGTCTACCTGTTTCGTGAGATCCGCCCTTAGCTTGGACTGACATGTGTGAAGTCACATAGTTGTCGGGGTAGGCGCAGTTGACTCATAAGTATATATTAATGAATTTCCAGCTATGCGTTTTTGACTACCCGCCTATTCCGTGCTTAGGGGTAATGGTTTTGCTGAAAGTGAGCCCATGACGTTCTAGAGGATGTAACTATATCCTGATAATGTTTTTACCCCTTAGAGTATAGCTACCTCAATAGCCTTGGAGGATTCAGAAGTGAAAGGTGGTTCTAATATATTCTGCTAGTCATAAGATGGCAGCTCAATCATTCATTAGGAATAACGAAGGTCAACTGGCGATAACAGCTAGTGCTGGGATGGTTCTTAACAGAAAGCCACCTTTGATAGTTATGTGACATGCTGAGTTACGGAGATGGTTAAGAATCAATCCTTTCAACTTTGTGGTAAATACATACATCGATAGCTTCACGGGCCTGTGATTACTTTGTGCCGGCCATAGTCTCGTTGATATCGAAGTCTATCCCTATCAATGGTTTAAAAGGTCGTCATATATATTTCAATAATCCACAGACCATCAATTCTGGGGGGTTTCGGTCACCGATTTGCCACATTATATAAGGTGTCTAGCGCTAGAGTCCCTGGGTTCATCCTGTCGATTGCGAGTCCCTACGACTTCTATTTCATTGGGACACACCCCATCATTAGGGTTCTAACTCAGGCGAAGCCTTCTGCGCTGCTTAAAACTAGACACCGATCCTTACTCAGGCGTATGACGGCTCTGGTTGGGACAACTGACTGACAAATGTTTGTTCACGGTAGTGACGCCATACTGATGGGACTGTAGAGAGTCGTGTGATGATTAGTCCGTGTGGGGAGGGAGAGGGAGGGAGAGAGAGAGGGAGGGAGAGGGAGGGAGAGAGAGAGAGAGAGAGAGAGAGAGAGAGAGAGAGAGAGAGAGAGAGAGAGAGAGAGAGATAATATTCTAAGGGGAGGAGTTAAGTGATGTCCAGCATCTGATAATCTCTAGTTACTAGGTATTTACCTATTTATATAAAAACCAAATAATTCATTACTGGATAGAGATCACCTGATTAGAAGTAAGATGGAACCGTGTCGACCTTGTTATTATCTCCACATAGGTCATCTTCAGACTTGCGGTGCCCCCCGATAGCCCCCGTACCATCATTCTCCATGCAGGTCATCGTCGACCTCATGTAGGTTGAGCATTGAGTTTAGGATGACTCAAAATCCTAAGTTAACTCAATCTCACATCATATGAACTTGAATCTAATGGGAAAGAGCCTCTAAGCATCCTAGCAGGGTTGACCTCTAGCGACTTCGAGCAACGTATGGCGATTCTACAGGGTCAAACTAGACTCACCCTATATTTTTGGTCTGCTTACCGTGATTTAGCTTGTCGTTAAACCTACATATAAGAGTGCCTTTCTCGCTGTAGCGAAACTTGCATTGCCACAATTGCGAAGATGGAATGTATCCATTCTGGTCCTTTCAGTGTCACAGCGGTCAGAAGCACTGCCACTAGTAACTCTTCAACCACTTCCGTGCCGCCCCGAGAAGAGTAACTCAGCCACCAGCACCTTTTTAAGATCTATTATCACCAAGATTATACCGCTCCATGTTGGATGAATGAATTCCCGCAAGGTTATTAAGGGTTTCATCCCAAATACCAGCCGAGTCAATCAATCCACTCCCCTACCCCGCTATCTATGGGATTATCTGTTTGATGCAAAGCTGACACGCAGACAAACAGACTTCTCACCGGTGAGATTCCCGGAGTCGCTTCAACCAAGGTCGACAGCAACAATACGAATTTAGTGAATACCGAGCACATTGAACATGCACCAAAAATCTCATATCTGTTGAGTTTCTCTAACCCCCTGTCGCAGTAATACTTGTATCTTCCTGCTCTATCTCGATGCTGTCCCCCGACAACCATTCAGGTAGAACAAGACAAACACGATAGGAATGATAGCTTAGTAGCCAAGTATTAGGTCTGCCCAAAATGACATGCGTTATCGGGTTACTCTTCTCAGCTTGCGGCATAAGATTTGGGAGAGCACCTTTGGTAGGGATGGGTTCATATGGCCCAAATCATGCGTAGAGACGAGCAAAAATGTTCAAAGGATCAATCAGTTAGTATAAAACCGGCTTGGGCCTGAGAGATCTTTATCGACTATTAATATGCAAATTCACCGATCGTAGGGGTGTGACAACGTGGTAGATCAAGGAGGTCGAGACATATACGAGGCTATCTGCGGATAGGCCTCGAAGATTACAAGATGTAGTAATAGACTCTGATATTCGCGATGGGACCGAACGAAGGTCGGCTTACGGGAAATGTTAGGCTATTGCTGGCCCCGGTGGTGGCTTTGTTGAGGTCACGTCGGAGGAGCGGCAGGTATTAGACACTTCCCGGGATCTACGCCCTCGACTAACTAAATCAGCGCAAGGGGTCTCCCTAGGATGGCACTCGGCCAATATTCACCACAACCGCCGTTCTTGTTCGATTTCGATGCAGATTATGGAAATATCGTTCATGATAGATGTTTTGGGCCATTGACCGATTGCCTACCTGCGCAAGGCTAAGTACTGCTTTCGAGTGACATGTTCGCATCTTATCGAGAAGCATCACCCGTATCATCCGCTCCCCGCTCCTGGACGATCTAGGATGATGGTTGATGGAGATTACTGAAATTCGAGATGTGGTTTACCATAACGTAGAGGGTTCGTCGCCCATGGGATGTCGTGGTTATGCCTCCTAGCTTCAGCAAACGGTCGAAGCAACCGACTTACTGCGGAAAGGGCTAGAAGAATCGCATTGACAGGAATAATAATGTGCGAACATTGGCGTTAGGTCCATTTTATATACACAATGCCTCCCAATCCACAAGATAGAGTCAGAGGGCCGCCCGACCCCCTGTAAAGTATGTAGATACATTGTGACCTTGTTGCTATTGGGTGTGGCCAAGGACATGCGGTCTTAATAGTTGGCCTCCTCGTCTCTCCCTCGAGGAGGAGCGGGTTGAGAAATTGAGTTTTTGACCCCTGATGGCTAGAAGTGTAGGAGGTCGGGTGGTCGAGTGATGGCAAGGCCTTAGGCTAGCAAGATAGTCAGGATAGTCGGTAGATTAGTTCAGTCAGCCGCAGCAACAGCTGTCTAGATGGCATGATGAAGTCAGAGAGGGGAGTTGAGGATTACGGAGGTGTCGGAGTATGTAATCCGAAGGACGTGACTGGTCCTGGTGTACAATTATTGTTAGTATTGGTGTGTGCTATCCTGCTGCAAGGCAATAATAAATAAATACACTACGGTTTCTACCTATGTTACCCCCCCAGTCTTTTCGTTAAATAGCATTTTGCTGAACGTGTAATTAGGTCAGTGGCACGCTCCTCTCTCTCCCTCTCTCTTACTCTCTTTCTCACTCCCCGATTTTTCCCAATTCTGATCCAATTCTAAATTCTGCACAACAAACTTCCATATTCCATCTTTCACTCCTCTTCACCTTTTCCGTACTCAACTTTCCACTCTCATCTTTCAACACGTAAAAGTTTCGCAACACAACCTGCACCGCGTCATCGTCGATACGTATTTTAAGAATACGAACATTATCTCGAGCTATCTTGGCACTTACCTACCCAGAAAAAAAAACCCTCCCCCCATAAGTGCCACAACGACCATCACAACTCTTTAACCCTATTCTCTACTACTTACTATTTAGTTGTGTGTGTGTGCATCAAACTCAAACCACACACATATTTCCCTTTTCCCCTCTCCCTTTCTTTTATCACCAAACTTTCCTTCCCCCCTCCTTCAAAATTATCAACAATCCAAGTCCTCAACAACACAATTCTTACCTGCTCTTTGCAGTCGTCTCTATATAGACGCGACCGAACCTGTAAGTTACTTCATATCGGGTGCAAGTTGGAGCCACCAAGTCGTGGACGAGCTTAGCCATTGGCCCGCGGAATTTCCTTACTTTCCCTTTTCTACTCGCTCCCCCCCCCTTCGACCCCAACTCTTCTGCACAGGGTCAAGCTAAGTTAGCTGTACCTAGAACCTCACCTACATGTAACTTACCTTACATTAGGTACGACGGTACATCCCAACGTCCACATACATACATAGTGTACATAGGGCACATAGTGTACACACACCACACCCTGTATGTACCCTGTCCACTCGTCCACCCCGTCCACTCATTCACTAGTCCGCCCATCCACATTCATCCACCCTGCAACATCCAAAGACCTTACACACCCGCTTATTACATAACTCTCCTTCATAACTCTTCCTATCTACTAAACTCCACCACTCTATTTTCCCACCAAAACAACCACTTACTTAACGCGTCGTTTCACACACTCACGTTATTTTAGGTTCTGCAACTGGCCTATCGTCGCGTTATCCAGTTATGGAATCGCTCTCGACTATGGCTCCGACGCGCGCACTCTCGTCGGAGTCCAGCGTCGACGCGGGTCCTGACACCTTCTCTAATCCCGCGTCACTCAGCTCAACACCTCCTACTACCATAGCCGATACCATCAGTCTTGCATCGGACATGTCCAAGGCCGACAATGCCACTACAATTGATCAACCTGACGACTCTACTGACCGGATGGACGCCGACACGCCTTCTGAGGTCGCCGACTCCATTGTCGCGTCTGCCGAACCGCCAACCCTTCCCCAGCTCCCCCAGCTCCCTCTTACTAGATCTACCTCTCAGTCCGCCCCCAGCACACCGGCGATTACACGCTTACGACGAGAGCGCCTCAAGGAGCCCGTTTACAACCTTGCCGAATTAGCTGGCACCGCCATTCATGGCAAACGAAGATCGAAGGGAGACGACGTATCCGACCGAAAGCGACGCAACACCATTGCGCATGAGATCTCGGTCGAAAATATCAAAGACGATGCTGCCAGCACGAAGTCCGCTAAGTCCACCAGGGTTTCCAAGTCAAAGGAACCCGAATCCACCCGACGAATTTCTACGCGTTCTTCTGGCATCGGGCTGGAGACTATTGGAGACAGGCTGTCCAATCTTGGAAAAAGAGGTAGAAAGACGATCGGGAAGAGCTTCAGTAAGATGTCGCGTGAATTGCGACGATTACAAGATACGGACGAGTTTGCGGGTATTGATAAGAAGCCCGTCGTGTATACCACCTGGGCCAATGGCAAGTTTGTTGATGGTTCAGAGCCTCCTAAGAAGAAAGCCAAGGTTTCGAGCGAGACTCCTGAAGCCACTACTCCGGAGTCGGAACCTGTGTTTGAGGAAGGACCGGTTGTTAGGAAGAGACGGGTCAAGAAATACCTCGACCGCGGTTTGTATGCTGGCCAGGACACGCCCGCCGACATATTCAAGGGCTTGACTCCATCAGAGAAGAAGAGCTTGGCCCAGCTTCCTGAGTTGATGCCTCCCGAGGAGGTCAACTGGATGATGCCTCTGCCCATCTACAATGGCATGCGCACATTGATTCACGGCAGAGACTTTAAGCTGCCCTTCGATGTTTGCAATCCCCTCCCCCCTGGTCAACCAAAGCCGGATGAGTGGCGCAAGATCACCAAAAGTGAGTTTACCGTTCCATTCATTTATAATATTCAATTTGCGCTACACGTGTTATGTTTGATGTTTTTTATGAATAATTCTATTGTCGTTCGTGTTTTTATTTTTAATTCAATTTTCGCTTAATTTTTTTTTGCGTGCTTATACTAACGATTGTGTTTAGACCGGTTCGTGGGTGACTCGGCAGCATACTGGAAGAAGAGCCCCCTCTTCAAAGACTATCAGTCTAAGTGTGTGTGTCAGCCACATGAGGGGTGTGGTGACCAATGCCAGAACCGCGTAATGTTTTACGAATGCAATGATAACAACTGCAACGTAGGCGCGGAACTATGTCAGAATCGCGCATTTGCAAAACTGCAAGAGCGCATCAAGGAGGGTGGTAAATACCGCGTGGGTGTCGAGGTCATCAAGACTCAAGATCGGGGTTATGGCATTCGGGCCAATCGATGTTTCGAACCTAACCAGATCATCATGGAGTATACTGGCGAGATCATCACGGAAGAGGAGTGCGATCGGCGTATGAATGAGATCTACAAGGATAACAAGGTAAGATGAAAAAAAAAATCGGGCTTCCTGTGCGGATATCCGGCGTAGTTGCTAACAAAAGCTTTAGTGTTATTACTTGATGTCGTTTGATCAGAACATGATAATCGATGCTACTACTGGTAGCATCGCGCGTTTTGTGAATCATTCGTGCAGTCCGAATTGCAAGATGGAGAAGTGGATTGTCTCGGGACAACCACGAGTGGCTCTGTTTGCTGGCGACCGCCCTATCATGACGGGCGAGGAGCTTACTTACGACTACAACTTTGACCCTTTTTCGGCTAAGAACGTTCAGAAGTGTCTCTGTGGTAGTGAGAATTGTCGAGGGGTCCTAGGACCGAAGCCCAAGGAGGTCAAGCAGCCAAAGGTCTCAAAAGGAACCTCGGCCCAATCCGCCAAGAAGGGTACCAACGCTGGCAAGAGAAAGCTCAAGGATGCTCTCGATGAGAATGATGATAGCGAAGGGAGCGCAACAAAGAAGCGCAAGATTAAGACTCCCATGGGAGTTAAAGCATATGGTGTTAAGCGCACTCTATCTACAGCCGGCCTCAAAGCGGCCAAGGGCGCTGCTACTGCCATTAAGCGTAGTATGTCTTCGATCTCGGTGAACACCAAGGCAGTCCTAGGCTCCAAGTCGTCTTCCGGTCGCAAGGTGGCGGCGGTTCGAAAAACCAAGACTGTAGTTAGAACTTACAGTAAGGCTAAGGTTTCGACAAAGATCCCCACGACACTTCGGACCAGCCCACGAAAGCCATCTCGTCGTAACTCGAGCCTGACGATTGTCGCCGCGGGACCTGAGAACGTGGAGCCGGATGAATTGACTCCGTCTTCATCTACTAGCAAGAAGACACTGACGACTTTGGAGGACGACGATATGGATGTGGACAGGGACGATAATCAATCTAGTTCTGCATCTCCCCGAAAGGCTGTCGACATACCTCGATCCGTGGGCAAGATTCGTCTTGTCCAGTCTTAGATACTCTTATTCGCCCCTTCCTCATCGACTGGCCACCGAAGCCGGATTATTGTCAACATTACGTTTATTGCATAGGGTTTCAAGAGCCCGGTGCTCCATGTAAGGGTGGCTTAGTCGTCGCAGAGATATTTCAGACTACAGAATCTTTTCGAATTGTAGCTGTCCGAACTCCCGAAATACGATTTTTTGGCAGTTGAACGTTTCTAGTGGAAGATGGCTTCTGAGATCCTTTGCGATTGTGAGGGAAATCTAGCGAACTGAGATGCTTTCGTCGTTGTTCTCAAGGATAATTCAGAACTTGCCTTGATATATGCAACATCCTCATCTCGACATCCCTGTCTTCGACTTATAGCGACCCCTCGTCCCGAATCACGAATTCTCTGGTTGAACTACTTTATTGGTAGATGACCTTTTTCTTCAGTCTCCACGGTGATGTTCAGTGATGTCTGGAATCCCGGCATCTCCTTGTTGCTGTGGCGGTCCAAGTTCCGAATCACGAACCTGCTGACTGAAGATGAATATTTTTATTTTGAGATCCTTGGCATGAGAGACATGGCGAGATAAGGGCCACTCTCTGCCACTGTGTATACTACGAATATCATCGCAATGGCATTCCCACGGCGTTCGGCGTAAGCGAAACCGCGCGTATTTCCCCCTCATAGACGGAGGGCTGATGAGAGCGCATACAGAGGGTCGTGTGACATCATATTAGGGGTATTTGCTGGCTGGTAGGCCGTCTTGTTTCATGCGGGCTAGGAATTAGGAGTCGTTAATATGAGCTTGCGTTGCAATGACAAGTTGTGCCTTCGTAGACGATATCTAAATATCTTGCCTTCTTGCCTTGGTGACATCCACATGTTTAAAGGAACAGTATGACATGATTTATCTCAAATTGTTTTCCCCCTCGACCATTGTAGTTGTATCATTCTTAAAGCCTACAATCTAAATTTATTAACCTTGTAAGATGTATTAATGTGTGTCATTTTTTTCAAGTGTTCGTACACGACTATTCGGACGATTGCAGATTCGTAAAGAAGGTGTACCTCAAGTCATTGGATTAATATTAATAAGATATATCGAAATTTATGTAATGAATAGTATGTTGGAATCGCCTCTTGTTAATGAGCATACATTCATACATACATACATTTTGGGTTCTTGGGCAATGGTGTAAAACATTATAGGTATGGGTTGTTGGAAAAGGGGTGGGTGACACGCCATAATGCTTTGTCAGCATATAGAATGGGCTGCCTCTATTTTTTATTGGGTACTACCTCACCTACTACATTCTCATCGGTCCTCGACATTCAACACCGGCCCCTTCGTTCCGTTAATGTATGATACTTTTACTTGTGTACTAACAGATATACATTCGCCGGTGGATCATTTGACGACCGAATGCGTGTTATAACGTGTATAGAATGGCAAATATTAGCTAAGAGCCACGCGTTCAGATACAAAGCCAAGAGATCATGACGGGTGTTGATGACTCGATTTCTCAGCTTGGAGTAGGGCAGCTGATTCATATTCTACGCGTTGCGAAGCGTTGTCGTTGTCGACTTTGCTATTTACCATGTAGTAGGGACGAAAAGGGGACAAAAGCGGTCTAGACTATGCAATCTCGCCTACATAACCGGTACTGTGCACCTGCATGATGGTTACACGTACAAAGAGGCGTTTGCGCGTTGTCTTGAGGCTGTGCACGTCAAATGGTGCTGTAGGATCATCCCAGGATCATCCTGTCTGCACTCGCTTGATACGTTAGAGGGAGGTATAATTGGTTGAATTTGCAATTCGATATCGACTAATACTAGATATGTTTGGTTATTGTATGGTTCTTATGTACATAGTTATTGTGATTATAGGAAGGCCCGATAATTCCCCGCGCATCCTTTTTTTTTTTTTTTTTTTTTTTTTTTTTTTTTTTTTTTTTTTCCTTTCCTTGGAGGAGGGTGTCAAGGTCCCTACTTACATACACCATAGCCCGAAGAGAGTCTTTTAGGCAGTCGCGGTTGAGATAATCCTGCATGGTGGGGCGGCGCCTCATCCACCTACCGTATATGTAGTGTGGTATAAGGCAGGCGCATCCATAGTATGTAGGCATGTACAATACATTTTATGGAAATTTTAGAGATTGGCTTTAACTCCTAATCTACCTAACATATCTCTTTTCAACGACCAACCAACTTTTTATTTTATTTTATTTTCTCTTTTACCCTTCCCCCCGGGGCTATTGAAGCCGTCATTCTCTCCAAGCCTCTTTCTCCAATTACAAGGTGACGTTGAGACGCAGCAGCACATCAGGTGCGTTCCCGTCCACTCCAACTATTCGTCTAGTCATATATCCATCTCTCCGTCATCCTGCAGCCCCCAAAATCCCCCAAATCAGTCAAACTCAACTTGTCGCCGCCTTGGGTCAAATTTACTTTTTTTTTTTCACATCTAAACGGGCAAAATCACCCATTCAAACGGCTGATACCTTTAGCGGGCGCTTAGCCTCCCCTCTAATTTAGAACTTCAACCCCCCACAATCTACGCCGTTTCTACACTGCGACGCGCAACAATAATCATTGGTATACTTGTCCTGCGCTGAACTAGCCTCGAACCTGTCTCGAACTTGCACGTCTACTGTACCAAGTATATGCAAAGTTAAAGACTCAAGTGCAAGCGACGATGAAGTCGCTTAAGATGAGCAAGGTGCTAGGCACTATAAGAAAAAAGAAGTCTAATTCTAGTAACGGTATGCCCAAACCCTAACTCCGAAATATAGTCTGGGCAATACGCAAGTTCCATTTACTTTTTTATCCCTTGCTGTGCTAACCCATCCTCAAGGTGTAGGCACCCCTACCGATGGCGAGGGACCTGAGGCTACGGCCACCCGCTCCGTGGTGCGTTTGCGCCCATATATCCAACTCTTGCCTTACATGAACCGAAGAAACCTGACTGCTGATTAGAAGTCCTTTTGCGAATCGGGCTCTACTAATTCTGGAGACGAAGTCCTCTACTTACCCCCCATTGTCGATGCCGCCGAATCATCCCCTGCTGCTGCGGCGGAATGCGCACGTTTGATACGAAAATATCTGAAAAGAGACTACTGGACGAAACCTTCGTACCAATACAATGCCATCATGCTTATTCGAATCCTCGCTGACAATCCTGGTCAAACATTCACTCGAAACCTAGACCAAAAATTTACCGATACATCAAGAGAATTACTCAGATCTGTTCGCGACCCGAGCGTGCGCCAGATGATGATGGAAACGTTAGATTCTTTTGAGAATACCAAGGCATATGACGAGGGTTTAGGCCTCCTTATTGACATGTGGAAGAAAGAGAAGGATAGAGCGCAACAGAAATACGGAGTACGTTGGGAGTAATTGTTGGGTTTCTGTCTGGGTCTATGCTAATACTTGCTAACTAGGGACGTACCCCTCAGCCTCCAGTGCCACGCACGCTTAACGCGCCGCCATTCGATGCTCATTCCCAAAACTACTTCGCGCGAAGCCATTCGAACCGGAAATTGCCCAACCCTGTTGAATTGGCGAGCAGACTGGAGGAAGCGCGGACATCCGCGAAATTATTACAACAAGTAGTTACGAACACCCCACCTGTCGAAGTGCTCAGCAACGACTTGATTAAAGAGTTTGCCGATCGTTGCACAAGTGCGAGTCGAAGTATACAGATGTATATGACTGCCGAAGATCCAGCTCCTGACAACGATACTATGGAAAACTTAATCGATACCAACGAGCAGCTCCAAGCATCACTCAGCTTACATCAAAGAGCAATGTTGAACGCGAGGAAGCTGGTGGCTGTCATGGACCCTCAGTCCCAACCACAAGAGCCCGTGAGTCCTGTAGATTCAGAGCGGAATGGAAACAGCTTAGAAGCGCCTCCCCTCCCATCTCGAAAGTCGAATGGCAAAGGCAAAGAAAGGGAATATGAACCTGCTCTAGCAGGTCCATCAGCAGGGCCATCAAGAACGCACACGCCTGCTGCCGAGGAGGAGGACCCTTTCAAAGATCCCGAGCCCGAGCATTCGGGGTTGAGATCTCATGCGGCTGGCGGCTCAGGATCTGGCGCTGGGGCATCTTCAAACTATATTGAGGAGCCTCGATTAGCATTTGAGCCCTTCCATCCAGGTTTTGAGACCACGCCGAGCTATGTAGGTAGACAAGAAAGTGCCCTAGGCAAGGAGGCGATGCACGGGGCAGCAGGGAAGTCCTCATCCGACGCTCGAGGCTCGCGGGATGACGACGAGGGCAGCGATGTCTACGATGTCACACCCCCGAAGCAGAAGGAGCCGATATATCGTTATTGATCGACATTTGAAGGCATGCATACAGTCTAATTTGGGGGATTGACGGGATTGCGGTGGAAGCAGGGGTCATGAAGACCAGGCGTGGCTCGTCGCTTCGATGTCTACTTGTTGATGTTAGCTGTCTCTTTTTGTTTATACGAGATTCCCCCGAATGTCAAAATTGCGGTTTGTTATTCCTTCGCGCGCTTCAATGCCTGTTATGCGAAATGTTTCGATTGATAGATGTGTTGACAATGAAGTTTACTATATAATGTCGGGGATTCCCGGCATCAAGCTCAGAGTAATAGGCGATAGTTCTATGAAAGAAACGTAATTAGGAGGGATGACGAGGTATTGAGAGCATAGTGCATGATACATAGCATAAGGTATCATACGCGTAGAGTAACCTTCGGTATGGCTATAAGTGTTATAAGATAGCTGCTAGTGTTACTCCCGTCGGAGGAAGAGAGAAAGGTTTGTGTATTCACTCTATATTTGTTCGGGAGGCCGAGAGAGTATCTTTGGATAATCTCGGGACATATTACACGGCTTCGAAATGTTGACGGCGAATGGGAAAATGACGAGTTCGCTGACGCTGAGGTGTCGGAACCTCGTAATATGCTGTGCCATAGGGGTTCAGGACGTTAGATGATGTCTTATCCCCCCGTTCTACCAGAATCGGGTGTTAAGCTTCGTTCACGATGTTTCCCCCAATACGTTTGGCTGTTCCTCATGAATGGATTAGACTGTAATTTCCAGGTTTCACTCGGAAAGTGCCGAACACAGCTTGTTAGCCCTCCGCGTGATCATTGCGGGCTTGCTTTTGACACGACATGTGGGAGATCAGTATGGCCCATTAATCGGACTGGCTTTTGACATGTGAAATCGTAGAACAGGCGTAGAGTTAGAAACTATTAGTTAAGTAGCTCATTGCCCAATGCTGTGTGTGCCCTTTTCGACCGTGGAGAGAATGGCGGTGGAGTAAGTATAGTTGTTAGTCGGTCTGGGCACAGCTAAGAGGTCAGCCATGACTTTTATTTGATGACTAGGATAGTTTCAAAATCGGTAAGTTTTTGCGAGAGGCCAAAGTGTATTCGTCGCAAATCAAGAGTAAGTGGCCTGGACGGAGTCGAGATACATATGTGGAGACCCACAAAAAGCCGGCCGAGCCTCAAACGCGAAGTTGCGATTGGATTGCGGCCACAGCCGAACGAACCCTTCTGGCGGGTCTTAGTGGCCGAACGGATACGCATCCGTATGTAGTATTTCCCCAAAGAAAGCGAATGTACCCTGTTTGTTTTTATCCACTTACCGCTTGATTTGTCCGATCTAGTAACTCTCGAAAATGCGTAGATCCAGATCTTGCGCATTTCTCCAGCCCGTTGCAATTTCTTTTGATTCGTTCAGATAAACTGCAGTAAATGCGACTCGCTAGATTGCTTCAACTAGGTGGACAGGCTTCGTACACACGACCCACTTTGCCTTCCTAACAAGGTAATTGACACAGATAATAATACATAACTGCACTGCGATCAGCCTCTTCGTTCTCAGCGTACGGTAGGTGAAGTTATAGATATAGATATTTGCTTCACTCGACTAGATTAAGGAGAAAGTATATGTACCTAGGTAAATGTACAAAATATTAACATACATGTAACCGTTAGATGAATATCGTAGGAACTCATTACTCATTAAGTCGATTAATTTCAATCCATGTTTTCCACGTGTATTAAGTAAGCGGGGTTCAAGAAGTTCAGTCCCGAGCGCGTGGCTGCGTGTGGCGCCGAATGTGACCAGAGGATTGGTAACAGCGCTAGCGCCATGTGGGGTTGGTCGCCTGTTTGGGCGAAACTTGCGAAAGTACGTACTTACATGTACCTAGGGTACCCAATCAGTTACATCCTTCGTCATGTCTCTCTTCTAACAATTTTCAACTCTCAAGACTACGCCATCTTCTATTTCGGTAACGCATGCTAACCCTGTCACGTACCCGACAAAATTGAGACGTCGAAAGGGATAGATGGATGCTTGCATGAAACATCATATCGATCCTAGAGAAGATCATTTCATCTGATCTCGAGAAAAAAAAAAGACCACCCCGCAAACTTCGCTGTCTGGTAAAAAAGCATTATGATCTACCATATTGACGGTTATTTTTCGTCTTTTTTTCGTCTCTTCTCGTTTATATTTACTTAAGTTTACTTGTTCATATTCCTCCTTATAGCACCCTAACTTCATGACAGAGATGGGCAAATAAAGGGTCTAGTGCGTCCACCTCCAGCATCTTAACAACGGCTAGTTTCCTTGTCGTACCTACGTATACCTATGTAAAATAACCCACAGCCTAGTTCGTGCTTGTACTGGTGCTGGTCGCACAACCTACATGAACCTAAAAGGTTCTCCAGTCAAGCATGATATTCCCATCCTCGTTACTTTATCCAGATGTAGTCTAGTGACTACTATGATCTATCAGGTCCAGCTCAAGCCTAAAAGTCGCTTCATCCCATCTTTTCTCGTCAGCTTCCACCCAGTCAGTATGTTGATTATACTTGCCTTAATATTTCAAGGATCCCAAAGTAAAGCCTAGCTTCAAGCGTCGTCTCTCTTCTTCCCTTTCACTCTATTGTTTGACCCCTCGGGTCCCACGGTTAGATCCTCTTTGTATTGACCACATTTAGGTATCTATCGCCTAATAGGATTTAACAGCAACTCAAGTCTGGCTGGAAAGACAAGCTGTTGTGTTATCCCAGTATCTCGTTTAATACTTCATATAACCCATCATGACTCAAGTTGAAGTCATAAACAAAACTTATCCCATTTATTTACTTACTCCTAAACCTAAGAATGATGGATTTGGAAATAGGTTCATGGTGGAGGAACTGGCTTTATATAATTCTACCCATTTATTATCCCTTAACGACCTTAGTACGGAGTTACTAGCTCTCATATTCAAACAGGTAATATACCCCATAACCACTCTTCATCATATGTGGTTTACTCTCAAGACCCCATGGCTAACGGCGTCCCTTTATAGTTGCGAGATATTGATACTCAAGCGCTGGCTAATGTCCGCCAGATATCAAGGCGGTTCGAGGCCATTGCCGCTCCGATCCAATTTAACACAATACGCCTGAATGAGCGTATCATAGCTCCCCAAACGGAGACTTATTTCCCTCGGATTCTTAGATACCTGTATTCATTCGCTAGGCATGTCGAAGTTAGAAGTGATCTGGACCGGGTAAACACTAGGAGAGTGCTAGACAGAGTACGACGGCTCTCGTCGTTGAGGTACACGCCTTTCTCATATAAGCTAGTACTTCTATAGCTAACAGTGAATGTCTGATAGATGGCGTTATGTTGGAGCTCAACCTCATTTCGGCTTCTTCTCCACGCCATCTGATATTATAAGTTCACATCATATCAAAATCAACAAGGTCAAGTTGTATATCGAAGATTTACCGTTAAAAGGCTTCGATAGTCGCTCGTATAACGCATACTTACGGGCCATTCCCGCTAGTAACCTTGCTTCTTTGAGGATGGAGAGTCCGACACCAGCACTAACGACTCACCTCGAATCATTAAAACGATTACTTCTCGAAGCTCGGTGGGTTAAAGCCCTCTACTACAATGACCGCGGCCAAGGAACACAATTCTTATTCAAGGAAAATGAGTGCTTGCCACCTTTTGAGGAGCTATCCCTACGATCGTACGACTGGAATCACAGTGTTGACGAGGTCCGAAAGCATTGGGACTTCTCACGGTTACAGCATCTGACCCTACTGAATGTACCCATGTTCCAGTTTCTCAGCTCCGTGCCCTTTGAGAAGCTTCGCCAACTCCACACACTACATTTTGAGGACTTCAGCGCCCATGTACCAGACCGGCGTAAGGAGGCGACCAGGAACTTATATGTGTTGGTCCAACAGATTAAGGCCCTCCATACTCTTAGATTAACTTGCCATACGGATGTATTCCCGATTTGCGGCCTCCTCCGACACGCCAACTCACTACATGTTCTAAGTTTCCGCGACTACATTGGCTTCGGTGACGAGAGACGGCGTTGCGCGACAATGCGGGTCGAGGATCTTACCCGCCTTTCCCGCAATCTCGTTAACCTCCATTCACTTGAACTAGATATGGACGCGGGTCTCTGCGAGCCTGTCATGTTCCTTCGAGCGCTGTGTAGGTTTCCTAGGCTCGAGACTCTTGTCCTGCACACCCAGACCGTCATCGATCCTTTCGAAATGGTATATAATAGTGTAGATCTGGACTATGAGACGTCTATGGAGGCGTTTTCCGCTTTGATTAAGGGAAAGCAAGGTCTGCCTTGGCGGAGTATTACGATCAATGTCGGCGGGTGGAAGCCCGTCATGGTCCGCCGGATCAGTGAGGTATGGCGAGAGCAAAATAGGCGCGGAATATATGCCGAAAGGTGCTTTGTGCTGGAAAGGAATAGGGGTAGTGGCAAGATTACGGTTCGGGAGGAGATGGGCATAAGTAACAACTATGGCTAATGCCAACTCCTAGACAGGGACCCCGAGTAAGGATGGACTGATATTTTGATGAATAAATGAACAGATAGATACCCATAGAGCATAAATTGGGAGATTTCAACTTGTTACCGTTAATATCGCGTTTCGATTGTTGTGTCAGGGATTTTATTAAGTATGCTAGCATTGTTCCTTTACGCAAGTGGTTATTCTCGTCTCTTTTCAACTCCAGCTTTGAGCCGTCACCAACCTTTTTTTACTACGCAATGTACTCGTACCAATAGATACTTCGTTCTGACGCTAGGCTTTCGTCATTAATGATGAGTGTAGCCCGTGGTTTCAGGTAGTTACCATGGATCAGGAATTGGCGCCAACTCTGTGCTAGTTCTTACTCAGTTTCTTGTCGTTCTCCAGCTTCGGTTCTCCCTAGCCGTTGACGAACCATGCCTTTACCTTAGGTAGGTAGTTATCGGATACCGACCATCCAGAAGGCAACATATTCTATGCTAAAATCTCACGATATATCCCTAGTCTATGTGCTATCATATTTTAGACTGAGGTCGGCAGGAAATGGCTCAAGCGAGGCGTAGAGGAGCATTCGTATTCTAGACGTTCTTCACATGTAAATTTCCTGCTTACCTGAGACGGATAGTCACTCGTATTCGCATTTGCAGGACCTATCTTCCTGGTATCGTTTTCTGATCTTATTAGTTGTCGTGAGTGAGAGAGACCCAGAAACTGAGCCAGGAGAGAGTTTACAGGGAATGAGTTCTTGGGGTGTGAGCAGATACCGTGTTGACAAGGCAAACTGTATTGTTATACATAAATGACTAACTGTTAGTTCATGATCGAGGCCTAACCCTCTATCTAGTACCACGGATTGCGCTATTTCAGTATGTAGGTAACTACAGAAATCATTCCGTCTAGAGTACAAAATATTCAATCATGTTACTTGTTGGTAGCCCTAGACGGATCGTGGGACCTATCGACTAGCTTGTTGGAAACGTATACGTGTTATTAATCGCAGAAACCCAACCCCCGGTGACGTCAGCAAGGCATGTACGAAGAAAGAGCCAAATCAAAAGATGATCATCATAGAACGCCACGTCTAACCGGAGAAGTAAGTGGCTCCAGATATCTAGAAGGCATGGGATAACTCAGCCCTTCCTAAATTGGCGACTTGGGAGTCAACGCCCGTTACGCTCGGCTCGTTATGAGCATTTCGGACGGTGAAGACGACTTGCGCTGTCCCCGTTGGCTGAGACTTCAAGGTTCTGCTAGTTCGGCGTTTTCTCTCACTCTCGCGGCCTTGGCGGAACACATAATCCTAGAACACTGCCAACATGGAAAGCCTTCGGAATAAGTTTCTAATCATAGAAATATTACATACCTAGGTTCCTATATCCCAATCTGGAGAATATGCATACTGGGTGAAATGTTCAAGGTGATATTATCTACTTCTAGGTCGAGCTTGGGGAACAACCTCATGCTGCCCCCTTTCAACTTTGCGAAACATTCAATCAAGCCTCGTTAGACAGCCCATAGTCGCTACTAAGGGTGGTGTGAGTTGACAAGGACATCAATCATACATGATAGTGGCTTGTGGACCATCAATGAAAAGAGCGCCTTAGTTAAGTACCTAGGTAAGCAATCGAATGCACAATTTTATAAGTATAGGGAGCGCATCTTTACCATTGTTCATCAGCGCATCTAAATACGTCTCCGAGGTTAGAAGGAACTTCATGACTACGTCGCCAACATTGTAACTCGTAAGTAACGATCTCTAACCGTAGGGTGCTAGGAAATTCGAGACACTTTTCATGCTACGTCTTAATATTAAGGCTAACTCGTGGATAAAAAGTTATTATTGCATTGTACTCTTCAAGATGCTACTTTATATAGGTACATAAGTGCACAATATCTCAATTCATCTATTTGAATTCAGTGCATTCACTGCTTCAATGACGAGCATACGAAATCACGCTTCTTTCTCGCCCCTAGCCAGAAAAACCTCTCTCCTCATGACCTCGTCACCAGAGGAGAATGTAAGACCAGAGCCGAGCACCTCAAGCGAGAAACCCTTTCCGGCTCCAGCACCTTCGAACATGGTCCGGACTCTCTCCTCAGAGAGGCCGTGATGCATGACCCCGTGTTGGTGTCCGCGAATGGGCCCGTGCGGCAGGAAATCCCAAACCAGCAGGACGCCACCCGGGCGCAGACGTTCGACTAGGCGAGCGGCCGCGAGCTCCGGGTCCGCGAAGTGGTGGAGTCCACCACCGACAGTCGCCACATCGAACCCGAAGAAGCGGGGGTCTGAGAGGAGGTTCGCCGGCTGTGGCCCATCAGCAGCCGCAAGGTCGCCTACTACAGCGTGCATCTCGCCATGAGATAAACCCTATGAATTGTTAGTTTTATCGTCATGATTAAGTTGATTATCCCAATGGCGACTCTGTATGGAACTGAGGAGTTTCTGAAGGAAAAACCGAGTCAGGATGCCAGAGTATACAGATCTGATGTACTACTGGCTAGTCTACATATTGCCGACGAACATGGTTGGGCTTTGACGAGGAAAAAGATGAAATTGTGACTTATGCATACTTGGTTTTCGGCCTGAGAATTGTACGCCGCCACCATGTTCTCTGATATATCGATACCAACGCATTGCGTCGTATAAGGGGCTAGAGCCTACTCATAATAATTAGAACAAAGATAATGAATAGACCAAAATAGCAAAATAGTTCTCATATCCCAATAAGTGTGATAGGAAGACGGGGAAAAAGATTAAACGAAGAAAAACTCTCGAAAGATGAGTAACTCACTTTCGACATCATACCCGTACCACAAGCATAATCCAGCAACCTCACCTCCCTCTTAGATTTAGTGGGTTTATGGCCCTCCGCACACCTGCTCTCATCCTCGCTCTCGTCACTGTCATCGTCGGTAGAAGCCCAATTGACGCCGATCCAATCCAACCGGGCTTGGATCTCCTTGGTTAGGCGCTCATTGAGCTTGCCGTGCTTCGAGTCGTACGTCGCCGCCTCTTCGCTGCAGAAACATCACGTTTAGCTCGGATTCCATCACCCCTAATGTCATTTGGCATGTCAGGCCGCGCTGCAACTTGCCACGTCAACTGATCCACAAAATCGATCGTGCGTGCATTTCCTTGTAGATTGAAGGAAAAATGCTACCAGACGGCAGATCACACGGTCCACTTGTAGTCTCGCAACCCAGTTTAGAGACTCTCAGTCTAACGAAGCCAAGGGAAGCAAGCAAGGGCGCAGATAGTTCCGCGTATGCTTTCTTTCGGTCTCAGAAGCAAAGGTACCTAGCCAAGAAAATAGACGCCAAACTGACAATGGACTAACGCATTCTGTTACTTGAGATTGATGTCTCTTGGTATGCATCATATAGTCATGGGCTGAGTCTCGACATCCACTTGATACTCCAAAGTGGAACGAGCTGGAACCTCTGAAGGAGATGCAGATGAGATCATTCCATGATACATAAAATACATACCGAAACTGGAAAGGAAGGACATGCGGCCAACGAATCAAATTGAGGGGGGATGGGTCCAACTTACTTGAAGTGTAACCTATTGATCTCGGCCATTCCGCCGTTTGGTGCGTTCTTCTTCCTTTTCGTACCTAGGTATTGACCTCTTAGCTGCTAGGATCAATCCTAGTATACACTGGATGTCTTCAGTAGGTGTTTCGTCCCTTAGTTTCTATTTCGAAGTTGGGCGTTCTCTTCAAGTATGTGTTGTCGGCAACATATCGCTAACATCTCGTACACTTGTCGTTTACATTGCGGCAACTTTTAACTCGGGCACTTGGTAAGTTTTCCGTAGATAGACTCGACTAGTGGAGCGTTAGAGTTACACCGTGGTGTGAGGCGAATAAACAAACACGATCATAGGGTTCTATGTAGGTTAATACAACTTTGTCCTTTCGTAACATATCTCATTACTCTTTTTTGGCATCTGATGGGACTCGATGATCAGGAAGATTATCAGGATGCTCACCGCCTCATCGTATAGGCTCTTTCTACTAATTGGTATGGTGCCATACACACCGAAACGGGCAAATCGGGAGAAACGGTGCGGGAAGGATACCACGGCACGCAACGACGGGCTCGATCATTGCAACCATCAAAAGCAATAAAAACTGGAGCCGACGGGTGGTGGAATCGTGGAGTTGATCCCCTTGGAGGTTGTAAGGTCGTACATAATCCCATGCCTTGCATGGTCTAAATGGGATCTCCCTACGATGTATCAATCCCTCCCACCCCCGGCGGGCGCGCTTCGGACAGTGCCTCCCGCAGGTGCATTGGTTCTTTGGGGTTTCACGGGTAGGTCGTGTACTACCACCTTATCCATTCTGTCGGCATATTCGCGCGATGAGTCATGAATTGGAAGTAGGAGAATTGGAGACTAGACCACCCCAGGCGCGCCGTGGCTATGCAAGTGGACCTGCAAGCTTCGCAGCAGACGGCGGTCACAAGAGGAAGTGCATATGTAGAGCTTGCTGCTGTGGCATGGCTCTCGACCTCTAGGTGGTGTAGCAATGCACAGGGCCCAAAGCAGATGCGAATCTGGGTCGGCCTTAGGTGGTCTGGCCGTAAGGGACCGGGCGTTACCAATGCGTAGGCGGATTGGGTTTGGGCAATAAAGACGCAGAAGGCGCAGGATGGGGATGTACGGCGTCACGGGCGTCTGCAAGGTGAAGAAAACGGAAATGCGTCCGCGATAAGAGTGGGGTGAAACGAGGAAAAAGGGACAGGATGGTATCAGTTGTTTCGTTGGACTCCAATGCGTACCTCAATGCCTTGTGACAGCCACTGCAGAAACGCAAACGGCCGAAAGGACTATACGAGGCAGAAGAAGAGTAGTCAAATGTGATATAATTCTTTTCAGGTTTGTGTAATGTGCTTTGGGCATCGACCAGCGCTTGTGCCGGGTCTCCGCAGGTGTCAGCCTGCATGTCGGGTAAAATGCACGAGGGATGGGTTTGGTAGGTCGGGATGGAGTTATAACGACAATATATTAAGTGTGATTGATCAATGTGGGAATCCCGCTGAGATGGATTCGTTGGGAACCAGTCGTAGTAATTCTTGCTTCCCGGTAACAGGGGAATGGAAGAGACACGAGGTAGAAACACGCGAGATGGATGAATTGGTCAGAAATAACGATGGAACTTCGAGTGTTGAAGGATGAACATTGAAGGATGAACATTGAATGTAAAGTGTAAAGGAAGCTGCTTACCTGGGGTGCGAGGCGGATGCGTGGGTGACGTGACATGATCTTCAAAGCATACATATAATGTTGGAAATCACAATCCATACTCTGGATACTATTCTGGATACTACTTTGGATACTACTCTTACCTTTACCTTTCTAGGTTGTAAGCTATTAATGCTTGCAATTAAGTTGTTGCTACCCTATCTTACGTAGGTGCCTACCCGGTAATTATCTACAGACTGGAAAGTGCCGTTGAATAAGGTAACCTAACCTGCCTAAGGTACATAGTAATTTCGGCAGTACCGTACTACTACACACATGTATGTATGTATGTACCTAACCTCAGTTACCTACATTAAGGCAACATTGAACCTTGGAGCAGCATGTACGAGATACATAAGGTATCACAAAACGCCGCAGTTTGACTTCTAACGGGCAAGCAAGCGCGAATGAAGCTGAGCAGGCGAGGTAGGTTCAACGAGATCCGACATGTGGGACCCAGAAATGCGTACCTTACGTATGTATGTAAAGGGATGGAATCTACACAATCTACAATAATCTGCAGAATCTCGGCTGACTAGCCCATCTGAATGAGATACGATGCAATTCTTGGCATGTAATATTGCGTACCTACCTAAGTTGGCAGACATGTTATTAGTATGATCAATACATGTAGTTAATCATCTTTTTTCTTTTACCTATCTGGTAATTTGGAGCGAAAGGCGGGTTGTGAATTGGGACGGCCCCAAACGCTCCCGGTGGAAATCTCACCGCCGATTCTCCACGCCGCCCGTTGCGTAGGATCGGCTTAGCACTATCGTCATCATCATGAATATTGTCACAGGCATATTGTGTTAGTACAACCGTGCTCTATTTGATATCCATGTACTTCTGTATATTGCCTCGGAATTAATAATGAACTTTGTTGGGGAGAGTCGGCTATTATAGGGAAATGCGGTCTGCGTGTTGCGGCGCGGTGGCTTCGCGTGATCAAAAAGCCACTATTGGGGGCGCCTAGTACACATGAAGCGCTTGCAGTCGGCTCCGTTCCATATCACGCATCCGGGCCACACTTAAATCCCCATGGCTTGAACCATGCGAGTGAAGGGTTTTTTTTTTTTTTAATCTTATGATAGGATCATTGAAAAAGCTTGTCAGATCCGTTGGATAAAATGGATCCTACAAACTTGGATCTGGCCTTGACTCGTTTTAGTCCGAAAGGAAAAGACCGCAAACAAACTAAGAACTCCGGAGTAGCAAATATTATACCGAAACCATATTCCTGGGGCGGTTTCAAGGTCCGTGGGCTTTTTGCGAAGGATCGGGCTTGCTAGTACTCTGCCAAGTCGCCTGGGTAATACTTTTTTCAGGTGACCTAACCCGCCGTATGCGCCTGTATTGCCGAAAGGTATCTTCTCTATTGGGATGGACATAGTTGTAGAAGACGTATTCCTTGCCGTTACAGGCCATCGTTGATCTGCATTACGGATGGTGCGGATACTTTGCCTCGATTTCGCACTTACTGCAGCACAGTAATACATAGAGATACCTTCCCGCTTCTTCCAATGCACAGTCTATTCCCCTCTAAGGTCGCCGGCGCAGATCGAGATTAGGCGGCTTCGTAGGCGAGTTTGCTTCGCAGCAGCCGCTAGACGGTGACAACATAACAGTGATATACCCTGTAAAACCTTTCAGGATACCAACGATGCAACGCTCTTCCGGGCTGGGTTTCATGAGAGTCTGTTGATCAGTAAGTCTAGAACCGCGATCCTGGAGGGGCACGCTATAGTAATGACATGCATCCCCGGCCCCCAGCCCATATATTATATACACTACGTCGACAGAAATGTCAGCAGAGATGGACCGGAGTACGACGCAACCGCGGTCTGGTGGGGTGCGAAGCGCTATTTTCCCCAGTAGTTCGGAAGTCGACACGAAGACTAGCGTCCGTATCGACAGATTATCTGCAGTTTACCCTGCTCTATTGGATTCTGTCAGTGCCTTTAGCTTTCTCAAGAACCGACAAAAAAACACGCCGAGTGGCTTCGGCTTTACCCGCGCGAACCAATGAGACCCGGTAAACCATCCTCAGAGAGAATGGTCTGCAAGCGAGGACTTGTCAACTGACCATCCTTACGTACGGAGTAGCTTCCAGGTTGTCAGGCTTGTGTTGGCACTATCGTATCGGAGAATCGACGGGCTTGTGGTATTGGTGATCAGATATTCGTCGTGATAACCTTGATAGAAGGGGTGTCCCTGTTGGAATTGTACTCGGAGCCAGGTCCATTCTAGCCATTGCCCAATCCCCTCCCTTACTTCCCATATCCTGGAAGGAGAGGGGGTGTGATTCTGCGTAATGATGGAGTCGAGACAGGGGATCGAGCACGAGTTGTTTGTACAATATTACAGGAGTTGAATATTCCCAACATATTATCATCATCACTATTGGAACTTCAAATGCCTAAAATGACGAGCTAAAGCCGAGATCTTCATGATTTTAATACCCCTGCCCTTTTGTACTGAAACGCACCTGGGTGTTGTCTGAGTCCCTATGTGCTTATGTATTCTTCTATTAGGGTATGTACCCTGGAAGATCACTTGGAAAGTTGGAAGATAGACTAACAGGGAGAGATGCACGTAGGAGGTACCCACCGGAGTCGGCAGCGATTTGGGGCCAGCAAACACTCAACTAAGTCAACTAAGTCAACTAGAGATTAGTAAAAACGGGGGTTAAATTTGCGGGAGCGGCTCGCTGCATGCATATTCAGTCACGTGAATACGGCTTCAAGGCCCCCTTGATTGGCTCTTGTCTTCGTTATCCAATCAGTTTTCTGCCTCTTGCAAACTCCGATGGGTCTAAACGTGCAGTTGCCACCAAGCCCGAGAGTCTGGGTCCATCTTGCGTTGGTCTCCGGTCCACTTGGGAGGCCAAATTGTCGGTGTGCCCTCTTGTGCTTCGAGCGCGGTCCACTGCAGTAGTCGGTCCAAAGGGATTCCTTCCTCTTCTTGGCGCCCGCGGCCCGCTCGCCTGATTGCAGCCTGTCAGAATTGCGGTCTGGATCCAATGCTATCCCATGCTACTTTAGCTGCAAGAAAGGAGCCTATCGACATCGATTTAGCTAAAACGGGGCACGGTGACGGCAATACGTGGCAACGACTATGCGGTCATCCGAGCTAGCTGTTATAGTAGGTCCTTGCTGTATATATGCGTGCCTAAACAGCTAAAGTACCTACTCAGAATAGATGTGGAAAAGCCCGAATTAGAAATGCTGTTATCATGTACCCTCGTTTATCGGCGGAATTTACCAGAGTTCAATAGCGTTCTAGATCTAGTGAATCTTCGATCGGGGCTAGTCAAGTTTCCCATTCCATAGAGCGAACAAAACTTGCATGTTGGAGGTGAGACTAGTCATGAAAAGAAACCCGATCGTCTCGGATAACAAGTCATACGCGCGTCGAGCGATGTTCAAGCTATGCGGTTAGGGCGTTGTAAGACGAGGCCCATAGGCCGCCAACTTCCGGCCTCGGCAGCGGGCCTTAGTTTGCAAGACTATGTGAAGTTCGGAAATGCCGCCGGTGGACAAAATAATGCCCTAAGGAATCACGCTTGGTGTTAGCACTTGACCCGTTGCAAGCACTAATTCTTACTTCGCCGCTACAATAATTCGTCTACCATGGTTACCTGGTAGATGTAGGTCCCGAGAAAATGGAATTTGAGGACAAGGCCGACGATATACCAAAGGACTCGTCAATTTACTAGGCGAGAGTTTGAACATGATACTTAGAGATGAACAAAACCGGAACAATATACTCACTAGGCTCGCTGCTATTTATGACCGAATCCTCTATGGCGCCTTGTTAGCGTGAACTACCATCCAGAGTGTCAGCCGGCTAGAACTCGGAGACCATTGGTTGATAGAATCCCGCCTAATAAGTGTACTACGAAGGGGGTTCCAATTAATGTTCTCGATTTCGTAATCCTGAGTTCACATTAAAAGAATCAGCTGTTCTAAAAGAATGTTACCAAAATTGGTGGTTGTAGAACGATATTAGGATTTTATTTCGAGTTCGATGCTGTAGTCCAGGGGAAAATAACTTGTTAATTCTTGACGAATGATTTTATTACGTCCCGGAAGAGTTTGATAAATCATCATGAAGGCCATTTCGTAATACTGATTCTGAACACTAGCATTTAATTTGATCCTTGGCGTGGAAGTTCATTCTGGTATTGGGAACGGATGCCTCGGGTTCAGGGGATTGGCTGCCATACCGACGGGACGCGCTAAATACGACGCTATTTGGTTATGTACCGTTGGCGAAAGTTCCCGAATAGCATCTAGTAACACTCTAAATTATATAGGTACTCACCATTTGGGTCCCTGCCTGGCTGGAGGTATTTCTCACTGGATGCCCTCTAAATGATCGTTTTCTCTTACGAAGCATGGAAAAGCCGGCTCTCTAGATAAGACTCAATGCCTAGCTAGATGCATATGAAGGGAGATGACGCCACTCTTGGTAAGAAAACGATACTAATTGATTTTCGAATACTCGATTTACCACTTGGAATGAAAAAGTAAAGTCTCTCAATATAGTTTCCTGGTTAACCGTAAAGTAGGTTACTTGGCGTTTTGCACCAAGGGTTTTCAGGGAAGGGATCTGGGGAAACTTCCCGGTATAACCTACCTAGTGATACGGATAAGTCAAGTACCACAATTGACTTCCTCCGTCCTTCTACAAATCTTGGATGAGTACCTGCTTGAATGTCCGATGAAGACTGAGAGCGAGTTGCTTTAGATTGTTATGGAGAAGCCCCTCGACAAAGATAGCTGAAATTCTTATTATCGGTTAATCTTTCCGTCGCCCTTGGATCGAGAACCAATAAGACAAGTAAATCCTCATTGCAGTAAAAGACGATAGCATGGGCCTACTGTAATTCGCAATTTGTGAGGTGTTCATTATTAAACCTTCCCAGGATCATCAGCTGGGCGATTCTCGATTTTCTCTGGGTCCCTGAACCTATTAGATCTGAGCTGCATGATTCCAGAAGAGGCAGGCAACCCACAATTATAGCGGCCCTGGATATATATTTGATGCCTCCAATTAGCAATGAGAGGTCAATGGACAAATATGGAAGACCTCCGAACAAGATTGGGGCTGGCATGTCAAGCTGAGGTACCTGTCTCTGGCTCTGTTCCCTTTCGTTCCCGCTTCATAGCCCAGCTCAACCCGCAAGATGGCTACGTCCAAGATATTAGAAAAACTGAGAAGGTCTGATGCTGAATTGGAAACGAGTCTTGTTTCTGAGAGGACAGATGCCGGTCTTCCTCCAGATACCCTCCAAGCAAATCGTTTTTGGATTCAGTTGGCTTTACTAGGTTGCATTGGAAGCGAGTCGATAGAAATTAATATTGAAGTTATCGAGGGTTGACTTGGCGTTGCTGAACTGGGTGGAGCAACTACAAATTGGTTACCTCTTTGTCTACCTGTATTCCCTATGTGCTGGCTTTCTGTATCGAAGTACGTAAGTTCTGATTTGAATTGAGTTATCAACCTCTCTAAATTCACTTCCTTAAGTCGTAAATATGTAGCTAGCCAGCTATCCAAACGAAATCGTTACGAACTACATGTGTTGAAGTTTGTTATATAATACACCCTTAATAGATACACCTGTAGTGATGTATACATGTATATCGCTGCTATGGGTACGCCACACGAAATTCCAAGGGTTCTCATTTAACGGCAATCTTCAGCATACTACCATCGCAGATTCCGTTTCAAGCATGTTCAATAATTAAAATTATGATTTCCTGTATTCAACTCATTATAGCTCTCTGGATTATAGACTATCAGTCTTCATACCGCCGTGTAACATATATGTTGGGCGTACAAAAGAGTCGATGGCTTCAGACCATGCAGGCAAACATGGAATATGTGTCGGGCACTTATCGTGCTGGTTTGTATTCGACGCGCCGAATCAACCCAGTCCTGGTCATGTAGATCATTCAGCACAGTCGGCTGTTGGGTTACAACGTATAGCACGTGCAGAAAGTTGTGGCGCACCATTGTGATTCATCCTATCCCAGCGAGAGATTCTGGAGCCAACAACGAGAAGTTTTGCGTTGGACATGGGGCTTGCATTGGCTGACAACGACGCCTCTTCGAGTTATTGAAGACAATCTCAATTTTCTTGCATGGGCCGAGGTGTGGAGCTACACCGTCGATATTGAATGAATGAAACGCTATAGTGATTTCGTTAATATTAAGAAGGGGAAAAAAAAGGGTGCAATTCAGCTCCCGTCTAAGGTATCATGGCAGGAGACAAGCACGGTTAGTATAGCCGGTAGCTCAAGTTAGGCGGTTAGATGATTTAGGTAGGTTGGCTTGGTTGGTTAGGTAAGGACAGGGAACCAAACTGACGAACAGACGCTATGACCGAGAGATCGAATTACGCTATCCACGTGCGTTAGTACATGTAATCATAGAGGTACACGGCCGAATACTTGGCTAGGTACATGGAGGTAGGTATCTACAGTAGATCAGGTGGCTACATGGTACCTACATGTATGTAGGTACTGTAGAATGGACAAAAAGGACAGGACAGGACAGGACAGGGCATGCATGTGGGCATCAAATGTTACGGTAGGTAAACATACGCTATACACTAAAACGATAATTCTCCACCAACTCGCTATTGGTCGCCAAATATAAGCGCTACTTATGTAGGTACGTCTTCCTAATAATAAGCGGGCTAGTTCGGGTTTCACAAGCCTGAACAGCAACACTTGAAGCTGGAGTCGCTGCAGCTAAAGCCGAATGTACACGGTACACAACTGCAGATACGGCACAGAAGTGGATCGGCGGGTCCCAATCCAACGAACATGGGATCTGCACGGATGGGAGCGGATATGTACGAAGGGCGGGAAGAGCCTAAAAAGGTGGCGGATGCATATGTGTAATGCGTCACTTTTCGAGGCCACCTATCGATACGGTAAGCCGAGCCCCCCCCCGGGGGGTGGAAGCCCTCGTATGATGGGTAGCCAAACGGATATGATGATGATGATGAAGAAGATGATGATAGTGGATGATGACGATGACGAACATGACAGTCATGACGACCATTGACTGATGAAAGAGAAGGAGAGAAGGAGAGAAGGAGAGAAGGAGAGAGGGAGAGAGGGAGAAAGATAGAGATAGAGATTGACGCTGACTTACCCGCGCCTCATGGAACGGAAATGAGCGACCCGCGACCGAATTGAAAAATACTAAGTCGGGCCGCTCACGGCATGCTGATTGATCACACTTGCGATCTAGTAACTCTCTTGTTAAGAAACTGATTGGGCGACGGAACCAAACGTGATACCAACAAACAGACAGGAATCATGACCTCTCTCTCTCCCTGCCTCTCTCTTTCCCCCTTCACCATCGTGGCTCCTCGTTACTCCTCACAAATTCTCACACACCCGAAGTGGCCCTGCGCCTGGCGTCGGCTCTCTCAGGGGAGTGATCGGTCCGCAGTAAATGGAGGGAGCATCCGTGACATGCGATTGGTTCACACCTCGCCGCCCGTCAGAAACTATCTCTGACTCAGGCACCGAAGTGGTCAGCAAATCCGTCTCAAGCCCTGAGCAAGATATGCGCAATCCGTCAAGACCTAGCGAAGGGCGGATCATGATGCGGCGGGTCATAGTCTAGAAAGGCGCATAGAAAGGATCAAGGGCTTCTGCTGCGTCGCGGATATGCAAGGTAAATGCTAGGTAAATGCTTGCATGTTTGTACAGTGACCTCCGGCCTTATGGGTAAGGATAGGTATTTTATCGTGGAGATGTAATGAGGGAGGGAAGGGGGGGAGTCAGATTCTCAACGGTGAGAGGTGTGGACGGGTAGTACATGCATCATATGCAGCATCCATCACCGACCACACCCTCATTTTTGTGTAGCACCAACGAGAACGGGAGGATTTACCCTCATCAGGGCAAATGCACCGCAATATCCGGCTCAAAGGGCTACATTCAAAGCCCGCGAGCCGGGTGTTTCGCGGCAGGCAAACTGCGGATTGATGGTTGGTCGACGGCCAGGAGACAGGGGCAGCGCGTCATATATTGCGCAGCGGCTCTTATATGTACGTAGTTAATATTCACGACCGTCAGATCCGTCAAACTCTGTTGCTGCTTTGGTAGGAGCAACTATCGAAAATATCTATTGATGCTAGCATATGGTGATTGACGACGCAATCATGCGTGATTCCTACCAGTTCCGCCCCATCGCCTCATATGGGACTGCTGTGGGTTAGCTTTTTGCATCGAACAGAAGCGTAGGATTTTTTATTTCTTGCGGGCGCGTGAGCCCTGTCCCTTGCCGCTTTGGCAAGCTTCGCTTCCTGTGTTTCCTATGGCTGCCACGCTTTTTGGAGAGCTTGGGCTAACTGGAACCCCTTGCCCACTTACCCGCATTACCATTAGCTCGTGGCCCCCTGCTTCGGTTTAACCAGATTCGACGCTTCAAGAGCTTTGATGGGACCAATGATATCTATCGGTTCGGTTCATCCATTACCAAACGGAGGGATGAGAGACGGACTGGGAGCCAATTTGCCTTAGACAGCTTAGCGCCATGCGATCAGTGCTCAATGTAACAGTAGGGTAGCGGGGGACGGGCTGAAAGCTGGGCGTTGAAAGGAGCTAATAGCGACCCAACTACGGGAGGATCTGTCATTACTTACAGGAAGTACTTAGCCTACTACCTTGTAGGTATGAGGTAGCCATTCAATACAGTTAACTCCCGTGCCAGGTACCTCCAAACTTCCGCTCAGCTCGCGGAATCCTATCTAATGCGCACGGCGATGTCGAGACGCGAACAAATCCCGATGTTTGGCACATACATGGAGACTTTTCTTACATGGACTCTCCAACAACTTAGTTCTGTGCCCTCGTCGTTAAATCCATTTTTTTTGCTATTAACTTTCTGTCTAATTTTAATATTTAAAGCCGGGCGTCAACTTGAACGTTTTTGCGAACTGGGAGCTCCTCCACACCATTAATGCTAGACACGCATAACACCGCAAATCTCATTTCCCATATTTTATAGATCCCCTTGCTAATTCATGCCTCCGGCGAACCCGCCTGTCCGGGTCTTGGGTCGTCTTTTTTCTCCGTAAGTCCCCTGGTAGGTCCAAGATAAGTACCCGTTAACATTAGAAGGGGAGGCTGCTTATAATGGACTCTTACAGAAGAAATGATCTCAATGTCACATATAATGCGGAGGTTATTCAATAATATCTCATCACCATGTAGCCATCCTATTAAGAGCTTAGTGTTACAACGTACCTTGACTTAACTTTCTTGGCCGGGCGATGTACTGGCACCGCTTTACTTAGTACCATTTTCTAGAACACCATCACGGCGTGAAGGACAGCCATTATTGCATACTCTGAAACATGACCCATACCACTGCATACTAGGTACAGGTATCATACTTAGCGACGGGTTGTATTGTCCGATGAGGTACATTATTCTAGTAATCTTCGATAGGTAGGCAATCACTTCCATTGGTTGTGGCTTGTTGCAGCAGAGTCTAATCATCCTCCAGGCCACGACCCGTCCTCGCTAACAAAAATAAGAAACAGGTAGATAAAAATAAGAATGATTATAAGGCTGCCGGGGCCGGTTTAATGGGATTATCTGCACCCCACATGTGGACAGGGCCGAGGCTGACTGCGTGTGCTAATCACAACCGCTGGGGTGCAGCTTGGCCAACATACGAGGACCGCAAAGGTCTCGGGTGTGTGGACCCCCTGGCAAGCCATGCGAGAGACATTTTGAAGGCCTAGACAACTGACCACTTGGCTCGGCACAGCCTCCAACAACCGATTTTTCTTTTGGTTTTATTCAAGGTGTGGTGCAAACTTGCGAACTCACTAAGACAAGGTACACGGGAATATGACGAAAAGAACGGGAAGTATTCCGTTCGCGGTAGTGTTCACTGATGAAATTGTCCACAGCGGAAGATCACGAGGTAGTAATTGGAAAAGGCCATGCAGAATACATACATACCCACCCTCAACTCGCACATTGCGGTACACGCAAGTGACTCAACTGCAATATCAAGCCTGAAAACAACCTGCAATATACACACCATTGGGACCCCGCCGCTTTTTCCATCTACATGTAGCCTACCATTCTGCCCGCCTAATAAATTGTATCCCACTCTAGGTTACATGCGGCCTCAGGGGTTATGATCGTTTGAAGGTTGCACGACAGCCGCTTGTAGACCTTCCCGTACAACCTTTAAAGCTCACCGTAGTAGTAGCTAGTGCAATGACTGTTCATCCACCACTCCTAGCCCTTTTCCCAGGTTTTCCTTAAAATCCTTCATCCTGGTAGGGTTGGCATCTCCAGCACGATACTAACATTTCCCTCCTTTAGATTCTGTTTCAAAACTAGATGGTGTTTTCCTAGGATAAACACGGCGGGAACAAGCATTTAGCTGTACCGTTACCCATATCTAGGCGACGCTCATCTTATGCACCTGTGAGTCGCACAGGCACGAATGAAGAACGACTTACTCTTCTGGTGCAGAAGTCCCAACCGACTAAGGGCAATCAATCACAATTTAAACACTTTTAAACACTTCATCACAGCTCTTAGGGTGCTATTTTGTCTATTATACCTATGTAATAGGAAACGTTGACTCAGTAGCGCATCCCGCAGACGTCAAGGGTCGGGCTAGATTTGGCCTGGTTACCGCACCCCCAGTCAGGGTTCTGGGGTGGAATTCCTTGCTGGATCTCTCCGTGTCGCGACTCGCAAGTACAGCTACTTCTTTCTACACAACTCACACTATTAAGTTGTGGAAGGGTGTCGAGACTAAAAAGCGCAGTTTCATATCATCCGCAATCATTATACATCATTTACTTATAATAGCAAGCCGGGGAGGCAACCGGTGGTGGTTCGACCACATTTACCCATTGGCGCTCTTCAGGAAGACATTGTGCAGTTGCAGGCCGCTGATCAGAGTTTCGGGCCACCCCGTTCGAGCCACCACGTTGGGATCTATCCGTCGCCTTGTATTCCGTTACCGCATTTCCCGTTCGAGAAAGGCTAGTGCGAACGGGCTGGCGTCTGAAAAACCCCATGCTTTGGACGCATTAGGCTACCAACAGCATCCCAGGGCTTGCTGAACAAGTTAATAGCATAGCAGATTATACATCCCTAAGGCGTTTCCCTCGGGAGTTCATCCAAGGAAAGCAGCGGTGTGAGAACAAACGGGCGCACGCTAAAGCGATCCTTGTCTAGACAAGGAGGGGAAATAAAAGCTGAGTGCCCAGAGCCTTGGGTCAAGCCATCGGCATCGTGATTAGCTGACGGTACCCCGTCATCTGAACCGGAAGGACCTTGCACGCTTGCGTTGCGTGCATCAGGTGCCTATTAGCCCTAGCTTGTACAATCCATCCATCCAACGTGACCCCCATGCCTCGAGGGTTAATACGGAAGCAAAGGATCCTGGCGGTATATTGTATAGGTACAATAGACGAAGCAAAAAGCATCCACGCGTACACCACTCTCCCCCATACGTGTGGTGTCGTACTACGTACTTGGTCCTCACAAGTTGGGTCCAAACCGACTTTCCCGTTGGCTTGATTGGCAATACAGCAAGCAACCTGAAGCACAAACTTGACGGGGAGGGGGGAGAAGGAGAAAAAAAACAGGAAAAAAAGGAAAGGGAACGAGAAGAAGAAAAAAGAAATAAAGCTGACGGCCCCACCAACATAAGAGGTAATAATACTCGCTGACTCGCATTCGGCCAACAACATCAAACTTATCCAGTGAGTTACTACTTCGCAATACTCGATCCAACGAATACATTACTGCTTTGTGTCTACAAACCGTATGCAGCCGTGAACTTTCTCGGTAACCTCACCGGGCTCTCTGATGGTGCACGCGCAGCCAACCCGAGCCGGCAAGCCGAGAAGCCAGCCAACAAGCCCACCCGAAGCGTTCCAAACCTTTGGGACAAGCCACAGTTACATTTGAGGGAATCAGAAGCTGGCCACGTCAAAACTACATACCAGGAGCTTTTGGACTCGTCTTGATTTCGGTGCTCTGGTCGTTGTACTACCTACTACCCATCTTTTGGATGAAGGAGAGAGAATTGCGTCGGCAAGGCAGAAAATTTAAGGATTTGGGATTTACACCGTTGCTCGCAAGCCCTGCCGCAACTCAAAACTATTATTATTATTATTATTACTATTACCTTAGCTGGATTCATACGTCACCGTCAAACGGGCCGAGCGAAAGGATCGGGTCGGCTAGAAACCCTCCTACGCCGCCTTGTTTTCCAAGAGGGCGGCACAGCAAAATTGACATTTACGATCCCGACAATCCAAAAATAACGACGGAGAATAAAAGAAGAGGCCCCCTTGAGAGACGCAATCCAACTGTGGCGCCCCCGTCATCAGGGTCATCCCCAAATTTCCAGGGTAGCCACTACATTACAACGATAACTTACCCAGACATACATACACCTAATACGGCGCGGCATCGCCACAGTTTTTTGTGATTACATACCTGCGTATCTACCATTCCGCTGGTCACCCTAAATAATCATTTTACGTGTAAGTCTTACAACCTAACCTATAATATATGGCGCCCTATCCCCCTTTCTCCTTATACATGTCCACACGCATCCCTCACTTACATGCTTACATGTTATTATATGAATATACATGTACATGTATTTATCCATTGGCTTGGTAAAGTATGCTTTTTTTAAGTTTAAGAATTATTACAAATAAGATAAAAAAGGGCACACGGAGCTTACTAGTGTATTTCTCTAAGCCTAAAAGCGTTCAAACTTTGTTTAAAGAAGAAAAAAAAAGCACGCACAAAAATACATACTACAGCACACAGGCATGCACCTACCTCATCTACCCTCTCTACACACGCACCTATTAGAAAGAACATTGAATGGCAGTCATTCGACCGAATCAGATTGGCCCTATTCCTTCTGCGGCCCGTTCTGCGACCTATTAGGCCTAACCGTCCTGGTGGGATTCGGCCATTGCCCATTAGGCGCGAAGTACAAGCCTAAAGTCTGACCTGATTGGAACAATCATCCGCCTTCTCAAAGAATCGACCACCCCCCAGCTCCAAGCCCAGCTCCAAAGGTTATTATTGTTCCCAATTTGAACATCAGAATGCAACTTTCAATAATAACTCCGTGCGACATAATAATACCTATAGCACCTATTTATTTTCTCTATCTCTTAGGTTTTTCCTTTTCTGTATTTCGTTCGTCGCATTTTATTAAAAAAATTAAAAATTAAAAATTAATTCTAGGGTTGCGACCGTGCGAAGGAAATTTTTATTTTATTCTTTTTTTTATTTCATTCGTTCTTCTTTTCTACATGAATTTGGGTTTTCTTCGGTGGGAACACACATACAACAACTACTCCTCCATTCATACACACTACTCTCTCACTCATTCTCTCTCTCTTTCTCACACATACACACCCACAGCACAAGCATCCCTCCATTGATCCATCCATTCCCATTCCTTCCACTTTCTCACCAAATCTTACAGTACCAACAACTCGGACGGTAGCTGGATGAAACTATCTTTTGTTAGCGAGATCATCCAGCCTCCCTAGCCACTCCTCAGGTAGACACCTTTTATGCTCGGTTAGCAACTCAATAGCACATGCGAGGAAGTTGGTTTCGGTCGCCAACTCATCCACACACCCTCCCTCCACCCGCAGTAGTTCATCCGCCGTCGGTTCCGTTCTTTTTTATTCTGATCCACCGGCGCGAATCACCGTTCTCATTAGCCCTCCCCGGAAAGGAACGCTGCCGCTAGTAGGGCATTAGCTCTGCGTAGTCAGTCATTCGAGTAAAAAAAAAAAAAAAGGTACGTTTCTACCTTTCTACAGGTACATATGTAGGTAGTCCTCTGGTTGACGTGCCACCTGAAACTTTCCCGGGTCCTGCATCGGGCGCGGTAACATCTCTCGAATCAAACTTACACGAAGTCACTTGGACTATCTTGGGCACTTCCAACACTCTCCACATTCAGTCATTCTTCCATTCCCGCTCCCATCCCCCATTATCCTTGCACTGCGGGTCCTGCTCCGCTTTGCAGAACTGAGTCCGCACAGCTGCTCTCGTCCCTGTCCCTGGCCCCAACATCTAGGTACCTACCAGGCACACACACATATACATATACGCACTTCGTACATATAGATACATGCAAAATACGCATATCCTACCACGCCGGCACGCAGCCAATGTTGTCACCTTGAACCCCCGACCAACTCACTTATCTTCCTTGCCTACCTTTCCTAACTTGTCCTCCAGACGTTAACATATTTGCTGTTCGAAATCTTAGTGTTGGTTGGTTCCTGGCTGGTTTGAATAAACCCGCCTTCGTGAGTTGCAAAATCTCCCTACTAGACAGCAGGTTAGTTCTGTTTGACGTTGCGTATTGCACGAGACCTGTGGTTGTGCGTGTATGTGTGTTTAATGAAATCCATGGGCGGACATGAGCATTTCGACACATATACGTACGATACATATTTAACATACATATGTGTATTCTTGGTATTCGTTTAGGCCCCTCGCGATCCGTTTCCAGACTAAAATCGTCGCTATACTTTTTTTTAACCACTGGCCAGTTCTATTTTACTCGGGTTCATTCCAGCTAACGAGCTAGCTAGGCTTTTCCAAGATTCTCTTGCAGCAGCCCCCAAGGGTCATCCCGCGACCAAATTATAGAAGAGTCAGACCCCTTCTCTTCCTCCCGGCACTACAGACTCCGCCGTCTGTGTTGTTAAGGTTCTTCCCCTTCCACCACGGTTGGCCCCGCCATTCCACCTAAATTTCTTTGCGCCGCTGTTTGAGCGCAGCAGTCTCTCTTGCACTCTCTTTTCTCTAACAATATCACACCCTCTTCCTCTATTCTATAATTAATATTGGGAGGTGTCCTTCTAATCCTCTTCTGCCTTTCGCCGATTTGCATGCGTTGTCAACAGGTCCAGTAGCCTCCAAGGAAGTCAAGTTGTGGATGCGCCGTCTGACGACTTTCAGATTTGCGGTTCGCCACGGTCGACTCTCGCATTCCCCCAAGCATTAAAAAAAGGGAGTGATATGGTCCTTGGCCATTTACAGCCTTGTCTCTGAAATTTTATATCTGAAAGAGACTGTTAAGTCACAAGGGTATTTCAACCTCGAAACACTCGCGCCTCAGACGTCACTTAGATCCATCTATTCTCTAGCCGTTGCGTGGCTACTGCTCTCAAACCTTCACCCTGGCGCCCCCAAGCGTCTGTTAACGTAGCATGGCAGAAGACCGTCGAAATAGAGGACATTCGCTAAGGCACGACCAAAAAGACGAATCTCAGTACCCCCCAGTTCCCGGTGAAGAAGACGATCGTGCGAGAGCTATTCCTTATCATTCACGGCCACAGATGGCGGCAGGAGCGGTAAGACTACCATCTATTCAAGATCCCCACGGTGCTTATAGCCCGTCGAGTGGGAGAGGCTGGGACCCAAGAGCCAGTAGCTACGGCGCTTCACCTAGTTCTACAAATGGATACCCTCCGCCCAACAGCGCACCAGCGCCACCGGGTACCGCATACTCTCCCCCGAGCGGTGGCAGCGCCTATCTCCCTCCCGCTTCCACCCATGCATCCTATCTTCCGCCGGTACATGCGCCGGCTACAGATCCTAGGGCCGCTTATCCTCAAGATCCGAGAGCATCACAGTACTATGCAAGTTACGGCGCGCCACCGTACGACTTTGCATATCGGGCTGACCGTGGCGCCCCTGGGGCGTATCCCCCTGAGTATGCGAGAGGTGGACATGCAGGAGCTGCCGTGATGCAGCAGTCCGCTCCTCGGCAGCGAACATCGATTGCTTGCAGGTATTGCAGGAGGAGGAAGGTGAGGCGAAATTACACGACTAGACACGTTTGAATTACTCTCAGGACGACTAACAGAAATTTAGATTCGTTGCAGTGGCTATCAAAATTCCCCCGGAGGGAAATGCACGAACTGCATCAAGATGAACCAAGAATGTGTTTTCCAGCCAGTTTCTTCGTCATCATCTACGGCATTTGTTCCCGTTTCGGCACTGCCAAATGGTATTCCGCCCGGTACCCAATTATTTGGAGCTTATGGACAGCCACTGTCGGGTCCATCGAATCTTGCACCAGCAGGCAGTTATCAAGCTGCAAACGCGCAATACGATCAGCCACTGCCATCACCAACTGGATCGTATGGGTCTTTCTCGGAGGAGCGGTCTGAACCAGGGAGACGGCGACCTAGACCGTCAGACGATGAGCATGGAGTACGTCTACCTCCTCCGAACACGTTCCCCGACGACAACCCTCGGCGGCGATCTCCTTCGTCTAGCGGAAGCCCAAGTCATTTGCAGCCGCTGCCACAACTGAACGCTCAACCGGCTCCGTACCCTGGATACGACAACAGAACACCACCTCCGAGAGGTAGTCCATCCGGTCCTTCAGCAGGGCCCAGCAACGCGAGTTCTGTAATGAGCTTGGAAAATATAATGGGTGCTGGGCCTACGTCCAGCAACGATATTGACCAGAAGATGCTGGGCCGCCTGAATCGGCGAACGTAACAGTGAAAATATTGATTATCTATAGTAGCCACCGGATGGCAATGGAATCAATATGCTTATTGAAAAGAAAAAAAAATATAGTCTATGGAAGGGGGGTTGGGAAAATAGAAGGCTGCTGGCGGCTTGGTCGAATGGGTAATCAGCAATGAGTTCTCGGTATTCTAATCGATTTCCTATCCACGAGACGAGGGCATTTAAGGCGGCATTTGCATTTTATCCATTAGGGCGGTGGCGGCTACGAGTCGAGGGCGTAATTCGCGGTCTTTACGAAAATAGGAGAACGGGCCTCTCGGGAGACTACCACCTACTTAGATCACTTCTAGTTTGGCGACAAACCTCGATCATAGCATACTGTCTACGTGCTTTTCTTTTACGTCGGTTCTGCGTATGCTTTTAATTATTAAAGACACCCACTCGATTCGAATATGGAAGGGGATAAGATTGGTTCGCCTCACGGCAAAAATCCAAACGCTGGTGGTTGCTTTGGTTCTGTTACGTTTCTATTCTAAACATCGTCCTCTGTGTTGCCTTCATACCATGGGTATTGATTTTAACGAACAGTGGGCTGTGTGCTACTTGTCTATAAAATAAATAAAGTAAAAAACAGAAAGAAAGATGCTTCAAAGTTATGATCAACGCGTTTCTACCCGTGTAAGGCGTTATGCTGGCATGCAGGGACATTCTAGATCCCTGGTTTGTCCAACTAGCGGTGGCATGGATAGTGAGCCTTGGGGGAAATGATTAGAGAGGCAGAGGTAAGCGGCGTGGTCAAGAACACGCTATTACTATGCGGTCATCTTCAAAGCCACTACTTAGAAGACGATGATGCGAGGATGCCAGGGGATGGAGGATACATAGGGGTGCTTCATCAGACTAGCTAGAACTTGTGGACCCTTTCTGGAGTGGATACCGCGGTCAAGGTGTTGATAAGAAAAGGGCGGGAATTTTGTTGGCAATTTATGGCTATTGGATGCTACTGTACCACTCGCTCATGATCGCGGAAAAGATCCGGCAGGCCTTCTCGGTGCTATAATTTGACGTTGACAGCGGTATCCCAGTCGCCGTTACGTTCTGGGGAATTTAGCGACACATTACACGCATACGCCGGCGCTGTCGTGACCTCGCACTGGCATTTTCTCTCACGAGCTAGGCAAAAGGAGGGGAAAAGACAGACAACTCCACGACCCGGCTTCCCCGTACTGCCCATACAAGACTCTTCAACCAATCTCTATCGCATGACAAGTCTCGAAAAGAGGTAAGCAGACAGGTAATTACCTAGGTAATAAAGCTACGGTGAAGATGATTAATATCATATACTATCATATACTATTATATACCCTATATGTGACAATAGTGCATAGCCTAGTTTATATCATCAAGCAATATCATAGATGGTTTAGTTATATGAGAGGGCCCAACACGGAGGGGGAAATTATGGTTTAGCCTTCTTGCGAGGTGGACGCGTGACATGAATAATTCTAGCTCCCACAAGGTCACGGATGGACCATTCGCTACTAGGCGTCATGGACGGGGCAGAAGAGAAGAATACCAACAAACTGGTTAGTCAAGCCAACGGACGAACTAACCGCCATCAACGTACTCGTTATTACAAATTTACATTTCCAGTATTGCACCTTGTTGGTTTGCTCGGTGAGGATTCGGCTTCTATTTCAGTTATCTGTACCTACCTAGGTAGGTATGCAAGCAAGGAAGAGCCTTGGGGTTCAGCCTAGCCGCCAACAGTTGATGCGATTAAAATAATCCACCTCGACAGCAGAGTTGTGTATACATGACGACTTTCCATTGCCGGTATTTGAGGGCTGGGGACTCAAGAGGATCGCTGTCTCATGACACACAACAATAGACAGACTATTTTACCCCCTTACTCTAGGCATAAAAAAGGTGAAACAAGCCATCATCAACAAGCCCCCAAGGAGTGAGTCCAGTTACTTTGAACTCCAGTTTATCTGCATGTACTACGTAAAGGAACCCTCCAAGGTTGTTGAATACACTAAAGGTTGAGCTTCAGCGGACTCTGTGGGACGCATACAGAGCGGATGACGCTACGTAACGTAGCGCACCGCACCGCACCGCAACGCAACGCAACGCACCGAACCGTACCGTACCGTACCGTAACTTTGCATTTGTTTGCTATTCCCCGTTATTCGTGCAATTTGCTTTTTCCCATCGCCGCCCTTTGGGACTTGACTAAGTTGGGTTGAGATGGCGGCCTGGGATAAAGCCTATCGGCCACGTTTGCGTTTGCGTTGTGGTTAGGGTTGGATCCGGCGAGGCGGTACTCGACAAGGCCAAGTTTGTACGGTACCTCGGCCTTCTTGGATGACTAAAGTTTTACTGCAACGTACCTACCTTACGCTTTACCATGCTAGAGTTAGATTGTTGTGGCAGCCGCTATCAGAACTACCGAAATGTTTACGCGCTAACCTTAGGATCTGGACAATGACACAAACAAATGTATATCTAATCTACGGTACTGTATATCTACAATAGCAATCATCAACGTACTGCCTAACGTAGTACTTCCTCAATTCCATTGCATCGATATCTACCATCTAGGAAGAATCCCACTTCTTCTGAATATTGTATTTCGAATCTAAACTACGAAATCGTTACCGTCACAAAGTCAGTGCTAATGAGCATGACACGTCTTGATGCTCTCCCATATCGTTGATTAATAGTATTTAACCAGAGCGTGTTCTCGGCCATCCTCCACACATGGAACCTTGTCCTTCAAAATCGAACAATCTCTACCTTCTTAGTAGTTACCTACCTACCTAGGTATCTACCTATGTATCAACCATCAACAGTTAGAAACCGCCTATGGTTGCCAATTAAATCCACGGAATAGCCGCCCTACGAAAACCACGAGTAGTAGATTAGTACAAGCCGGGGTCGCTTCATCCGTAACTTCGATGGCTCGCCGAATATCTGAAGAGGATCTTGATAGCAATCCAGTCGACGAGAAAGAAATTCTCGAATATGGCTCGGGAGGTTTGCTTAGTAGACAAACCGATATCCCTTCTTCCGACACACGATCCCAGTACATCCAGTCACAAACAAGCCCCGAAACCCCTGCAGAAGTAGCAGAGTTGATCTCAGAAAGGATTCAATAACATCATTGGCGCTCTGACTAATCCTGCGGAATAAAGGTATTCACTACATACTACACAAACGATAGTAATGGTGGGGAGGGAAGGGGTCAATCCATCGTACGCCGGTCAGTGTTAGTTACGACTGAGCTACCACGATCCATCTGCTTCATTCGCAGTAAATTTGATATTATCCAACCGTCCTAAGAGGAATACCAAAGACGGGGACAAACTACCAGAAGCCGCAGAATAGGCAAATCTCCCACTAGGTGGCTCAGGTTTAACGGACGATTTTTTGAAGAGCCAAAACCAGACAAATCAAAAGTTATCCCTACTTGCTTCAACATACTGCCAGAGCTTGAGGCAGGCAGTTCCTTGGTTATTACTTAGTTACAGCTTGTTGAATCATTCAGTTATTGATATTTCTGTCTCGATCTAAAACTAATCTGGAGTCCAGCAAGATCGAACAAACAACAATATTTTCACAATTTACCGACTAAATCCCAGATACTATAACACCTATACGCCGACGAGTATACTTCGAATCCGCACCACTTCGACCAAGAATCGAGGCATCGAAGCTATAATCGGCGTACAATATTCACCTGGCATGACAAAAACGCATCCGAGGCGTCTATTGCGTAGCTACGGGTTACGGTTAGTCGCTTTGTTATATAATGGTAGAGAAACATACAAACGATTCACCAAGATTCTTCGAGTCAGGACTGCGGTCTGGACTCTTGGAAGGGTCTCGGCAAAGAACAATACAATAAAAGTAGAGCGATGTCGTTTGATAACCATACATCAAAGACCTCATGAGACAGTTTCGCTTTTCGAATCGAATCGGTCTCACATTGAGAATTGCCTACGTTACCGTACATTGGAGGATAGTCCGGAGTGTAACGCCAATTGAAATCAAGCTTGTCATGGCTCGAGTGACACTGGGACCCTTTATTATCTCGGACAGCTGTTGTCTCGGAGACATCGTGCCCGTAGACAAAAGCAAAGCGGCAATCCTAACGTAAAACAGCTAATTATCACCTTTGCCTACCGAGAGAATGGCAAAACGAAAGTTCCCCATGATCTTCCACACCGTATTTTTTTTCCGAGACATTCTCCGTTCGCCCTACTGTCTAGGTTTTAGTTTTGCTTTTGTCACCGTCGGTACTTCGGCATACGCCTCACTCTTTCAGCTTCCCGCAGTGCCAAGACGTGGATGGTGACATGCGGAGCTTCCTCGGGAAGGCTTTAAAGAGGACTAAGCCAGTAAGTTCGTGTCTCTAGTCCTTTTGTCCAAGCCACGTACCACCAGCATACGATCACAATTTGGTTATCGGTTTTCAGACGACGACTGACGCATACCTCCTCCCAAATGGTCTACGTGGATGTCTGAGCTGGAACGTACCACCGGTATACTACCCTAGCAAGGACCAGTATACTATTAGATCATGGCGATCTACCTGTGGATCTTACAGGTGGGTCATCATTTTCATGAGTATATCAGGTACTTTTGCTTGATTCACCGTTCCTTTGCCGGTACTACGGTCCATGACATTATACGTGAAGCATGTACAATTACAATTATTCGAAGATGTACACCTACGACGAAGTCCATAGAGACGCCCCATGGCTTAGCGGCCTCCAGCAGATGTGTTCACGATTCTAGGTGACGGGCAGTCCGAACATGAAGCCAGTTAACTGTTATCAAGCTGTGTAGGTATGACCGACCTGATGGGAAAGGATAGCCAAACCCGACGTCATGCGGAGAGACTTCCCGGAGAACAGACCTCTATTATCTGCTGCTTACTAACATTCTTCTATACCTATGTAAGAAAGGTATAGGGTGAGAATTACATTCTAAACCTGCTTCTATGCCGATTGCTTAATAGTTAACATGTATTCACTATAAGAAGCCGAGGCAATAGCATTCAACTGACTGCGACAGGATATAGATAAGGTGTAGTCATTATGATTTGGTCATACCTCTTAACTCAAAAGGGGGGGACGAAGGCAGAGAGGTAGAGACGATACTGTTAAATAGAGGTTGTGAAGAGCTCAACAATGCTTAGAGCTATGTAAGCTCCCCAAAGTTAAGACTGTTGGGAACTCTCCATGATTCAGGGACGCATGGTCGGCTTTACTGACACGGGCCCCAACCAACAGATACGCTATTTTATATTATAATCTTAGCAAAGGGACCTGGTTGCGGATGGATGTGAGATGACCAGTGCTTTTGAAAGGGCATTGATACATAGCTAGATAGCTAGCAGAATCTCAGCTTCGATTTCGTGATTGCATCTAGGTTCTTGTTCCACTCAATACGGCACCTCCTTTTTAACTTCATACATTATAAGAATAAATAATGACTGTCCATGGGCTACTTGATGATCAAGTCGTATTTTATGGTGTCTACTGTCAATTATCTACTTAGCTACGCTGAAAGAGTTTTGAGATAATGGATGCTAAATCAGTCATGTGCGTAACATCGATATGATTAGAAATGATATATTTATCTCATATCATATTCTGTAAGGGATCACGCCGTTTTGGACGCCGCCGGCTCCTCTATTTCGGTACCTCTGGGCTAACTACGAAGGCGCCTCCTAGAAGAATGGCAGGCTCTTCGATATTGTGGTGTTCGTAACTGGGTCAAGTAGTCGTGTCAGCATAGTTGATATCATGGTAGCTAATAGAAACGAGAAGGTAGCCTTCATGTATGCTCGACGTGAGAAATGGGTCACTCACCTCAATGTCCCAACACCACCGGCTTCTAACAAAAACGCCGGTCCATCCTGAAGCGTCTTATCGACCCATCTCATGGCGAAGGCACGGAGTATATGCCCGTGCGCTACTAGCAGAACGTCTGCTGGCGGTAGGTTTTCTGACTTGGGCTTACCGATGACAGGTGCGTGCCATTGCTCTCGGATCTCCTTGATAAGGCGATCTACACGCCGTGTGACATCATCTGGACTCCTAGGAAGCATATTAGTCTTTCTCTGCTCTTACTTAGCTCCCGACCTTCATTGTTGAGGCTACCGTGGATTTCCGAGCGGTTCCGTTGGTGTTAATCATCGTAAGTGGGGAGTTGATGACTTACTCTCCGCCGACACACCCGTCTCTCCAAATATCCCATTTCTGATTTAAGCCCTGCTTCTCTCGAATCTTCTGAATCTCGGGAGTTGTTATCCCCTCATAGTCGCCATAGTCCCATTCGCGGATATCCTCGGTAACCTCGACCCGTGCGCCACATATATGGCTCGGATCAGGGAGCTTTTCGCCGTGTACTTTCCACGGCAGCGGGTCTGATATGCCGAAATTGAGAAGCTCAAAAGTCCGCTGCGCTCGCTTCCGGGGAGAGACATATCTAACAAAGGCGTAGTTAGTGAATGTGTACGCCTAAGCTGAGCTTATAGAACATATGGTCGATAGGCTGTATAGACAGATCTGGCCAGGAGAAGTGATATTAAATAGGTGAAATTCTTGTAAGTAAATAGCTTGACTTAAGCTTCTCACTAATGGATGAAGAGCTTCAAGAGATCTGGAAATAGGTGCCATGCGATCAGAGGAAAGACGAACTAACATGTGTGCAAGTTGCTTAGGCACGATCAGTCGATCCTCCCCTACAAGCGCTCGACCGGTCGCCTTCACACGCTTCTCGCCATTGGCAGTCAATGGAATATCTGTCACGCCTGTGTGCTTTCCGTTAAGTGACCATTCCGTCTCTCCATGACGGACGAGAAAAACTCGAGGGGTTGCCATTGTGCTCAGAAGATGACCGAAGTCTTTTCTCTAACTGATCTTATGATAGTCTTGGTTGAGATAGAGCCAAATGATAAAAAAATCGTACGTATTAACGCCGTAGCCTAAAGCGTAGCGCTGTAAGAACCCGATAGACGGCGGACTTAAACCCCAGCTGCATAAGACGCCCTGGGGAATGAAAACCAAGAAACCCAAAAGCACCAAGATCGCCCACAAGATAGTCAGACGATGACTTTCGATCTACCCAGGGTGCTAGGTAAGGATATAGGTAGCCTTCAAGGTTGCTAGAAATACGGCGTAGATTAACCCCTCAGCCCCTCAAAGGGGTAGGAGGATGACGCTAAATAGGTACATATGAAGAGGGTGATGAATTGGGAGAGATAATTCCCTATTACCTCAGAACAAGGTAATCGATGATGTCGTTGCGTGATAAAGTAGGTACTTACTAGATAGGGCTGATAGGTGGATTACTAAGGACACTGACCTAATCTCTGAGCGTTATTGGTTCCACTAACAGAGCCCCATGAGACCGGCAGCGGGGGCCTAGCGGCGCCGACTTTTACGCCGTAGAGCTCGAGCTTCAACCAACTTCTCCAACTTCCGAAAACCCGAGATCAAGACCAAGATTTTCTCCTGAAAGACGTGCGCGCAACAAAGCCCGATTTGCTAAAATTGCGTCGGCCAGCCGTCCTCAATCCGTCTGGCTGTGCCTTTCAAGAGTACCACAAGTGCGACCACCACAAGTGCGACCACCACAATCAGTCGAGGCAGTGGGCAGTGGGCAGTGGGCATTAGTAGGAGTACTGTGGAAGAAAAACTGACAAGCCCCCTTCCTGTAATGACGCGACGCACCAGCACCCAGTAAGCAAGAAGTAACCGGGGAGCTAGCTCTTTTGAAGAGTCCTAAGGATAGACCTCGACTCGCCTCCGCACCGCGCACGAGCCTCATTTCATCCACAATGTCATCCCAACGCCCGCCGCGACAAATAAGGCGCGGCGCAGCTCCCACCCCGCCACCAACAAGCAAACTGCCCAACAGCACCGGCATCTCGGGCACATCGCTCAAGCGCATGATATGGACAGGTGCCTTCGCGGCCGTGACAATCGTGGGCGCCATCTACGGCGCGGGGCTGAAGACGCAGCAGGAGTACAAAGAAGAGAAGAAAAGGATCATCGAGGCTAGTCCCGAGGACCGGATACGAGCTCTGGAGGACCGCCGCGCGGTGCTGGTCCGTGAGCGGACCCCGCTCGAGAGGAAACTCGGGGAAGTGAGGGCTAGGATTAGGGCGCAGGAGATGGAGGATGCTGCTGCTACTGCTGCTCCTGCTTCCGTGGCTGGTGGGGATGGGGGTAAGAAATGAGGGATGATTACCCACCTAGGTATACGGCTAGGTGAATTGTACCAAGGAGCTGTGCGAGGGACAAGGATAAAGGGGAAATGGAGAGCATAGGAAGGACGAATGGCTTGTCGCGCGAAATGTTGACTGCCTCCTTCCCTTTCCGCATTTCCCACAAAAGATATCTATCTCTAGCGGCGGGCTTCCCGGCCCTCTAATCCGCGGTGTGAGGAGGGCAGGAAAATACGCCAAAGTAGAGGATACGAAGCCTGAAGACACACCATATATAATAGCAGCGAGTCTAAGGCCCTCTATCATTGGTCCAAACAGATCAGAAGAGGAACAAAACCCAAGCGCTTGTTATAGCCGGACTTGGTCCATTTACTCAAGAAATTTAAAGTTAAAGCATTGCGGTACTGTTGTTAGATTCGCTCAGGGAGTCAGCCTAATGCAGACGTCGACATACATGTATCATAGCAACAAACACAACGGGAGCCAAAGCACTAAGAATCAGGCCAGATGGGCACCTTATTCATTTTTTCCGAACCGTTCCCTATAAAATGAAAGTGAGTCTAATGCTAGCCCCATATTCCTACTTTGCCATGCACTCCAACGCCCATATGCGACATCGACTTCATAATCTCATCTTCTCGTATCTATTCGATTATGCCTTCGGCAGAAGGTAAGGGGATAGCGCGGTAGAGTAAGATAAGAGCCGAGTGCGACTCGCCACCTCCGGCCAGCGTCTCGATCTTGTCAGCCGTCACCTCCGATACCTTGTCATCGTTGAACCACCACCACTTGCCATCCTCTTCCTTTCGCTTGCCAGTCTTGGCGTCGACCGGAGCCGTCTTCTTGACGTAAGCTGTGTAGTGACCACTGTCTGCGCTTGCGCCCTGGTGTGTCACAACACCTCGGAGTTCGTACAAACCCGATTGGTTTGCGCCATCGTCGTTGGCAAGTTGCGGGTCGATAAGGGCATGTAATTCCTTCTTGGCAGCTAGAAGTGCGGCATCGCGTTCTGCGTCGATCTCCGCATCTGTCTTATAGGTCTCGCCCATTTCTACGTCGCCGTCGGCAGATGTGCTAGGCTTCTTCTCATCCTTCTTTGCTCCCTTTCCTCCAGGAGTATCAGCGGCGTCTTCTGCACCATTCCGCTTACGCCGCTTTCGTGCACGTTCGATATCCTCTTCGTCTTTCTGGACTTCCCGGACCTTGTCTCTGACCGGAACAAGCATGCTCTTCAGCTTGTCATCGCAAAATTCCACAAGATCCAACTCGTGAGGGAAGGTAACCTTTCGCATAATCTTGGCCTTCTTCTGGGTCTCTCGCTTCCAGAAGAAGCGAACGAAGTGAACCGTAAGGTACTTGGGTAACCGGGAGATCTTGGAGGTCTTGGTGTAGACGGCATCCCGACCTAGGACTTCCGATCTCTTCTCCAACTTCTCACTCAAGCCATTTGCAATACCATCTCGCAGGTGATTCGTGCTGGAATCGATGTGGCAGTTGAGCTTCAGGAAGGTCTCCTTCGAGACAATGGGTTGCTCTCCACCTTCCCTCGCTGCAGGTTCGTCGCATACAAGTTCGGACGTGAATTCTCCTGCCATGTACTTGTCGATAAAAGAAGTCTCGGCACCCTCAGGGGATTCCTTAATGCGTAACTTTTGGCGCAGCTGGGTAACAATTTGAGACCATGCCTCCTCCGCATCCTGCTGGGCAAAACCGGCACCAGTCCGTGAGCGCTCGGCAAATTGAGGAAAAGCATTCCGCAGGGCAGTTAAGAATGCGTGAGGGACATATGCTTCCTGAGTCTCGGACATGTACTTGTACAGATCTCTGAGCTGTTTCGCCAAATCTAGAGGCCCTGTGCTCTGGGGCTCGTACTTGCCCAGGGTGTTCTGCAGCTCGGGAATAGCACGTAAGGTCTGAAGCGTCGAGTTGAGGTAACATGTGTTACCAAGGTTGGTCAAACCGGCAGGTATGGCTCCCTCTTGCTGCGCAGCCTCGGCTTCCGTCATGTCCTCAACAAACTTGATCTGTTCTTTCGGTCGAGCAAGAACATCCTTGCCATCTTTCCCAGGGGTCCCAAGCATCATTATCGATTGACCAGGCTGGAGGTTGAACTTGCTCATGGGGGTATCATCCTTCACTTGGCCACCCTTGATTAAGATCTTCTGGCGCTCGGGCTCTACGCCGGTGAGACTGTAAAGTTGGAACTTGAAGACATCACCGGTCGACTCGGGATCAACCTCAACATCATACTTGGTACCCTGGTGCTTGACGACGACTGCAGCAAGGAAAGCGAGTTAGCGGGGCTTTCTCTACATGTTGGTTATAGAGGTTGGTATACTCACTCGGTATTGACGCCATCTTGTAGCACTGAAAGATATTCCCTTTAAGTATCCTATGGATCTAGGGTGAAACGTATGGGTCAAGGGTATCTTGAAGAAGGGTTGGGAAGTTTTATTATTTCGGGTTGTCTACCTGTTAATGGGGAATTTCATACGAGCAGGCAAGGCAAACTCGTGGTGCGTCACCCAATGATCGATGCGATTCTACCCGCCTTTAGAGTTCCACTTTGAGGCGGGGCAGCAGAGAAGGTCAAGCCACAAGAACAAAACCACACCCATAAAATCTTAAATTGACGTCACGTGGTCCCTGCAGCTTGCCTCGCAAACTGCAAGCTAAGCGCGGGAAATATTATGTAAGCAAGCTTTTCAAAGTTACCTAGTACCTGTATATACGTATGTACCAAGGTACCTTGGTACAGCTAACTGTTGTACTGCCCCACAGCGGAACTTTACCACAGAACGAACGTCTGTAACTTGCAAGGTCCAGCGTCAGGCTGGGGGATTGCTTCAACCCCCCACACCGTTGAAGACAGACACGCTCAGGAGTCCAACAACTCTACACACCATGGTATGTTGTACGCTCGCTTCCTATATTACCAGCTCTTACTAACTTAGGCTTTCAGTCTCAATCACTCCGCCCGTACCTCCAATGTGTACGGAGCACCCTCACAGCCGCCCTCTGTCTTTCCAACTTCGCTTCCCAGACCTCTGAACGGCACAATGTTCCCGAAATCGAGGCTCAGACATCTCCCGAAGTCCTGCTCAACCCCTTGGTAATTGCACGCAATGAGAACGAGAAAGTCCTGATCGAACCGAGCATCAACAGCGTACGAATCAGCATCAAGATTAAGCAGGCAGACGAGATCGAGAACATCCTAGTCCACAAGTTTACCCGATTCCTTACCCAGCGAGCAGAAGCCTTTTTTATCCTTCGAAGAAAGCCAATCAAGGTATCCAAGCGCAGTCTAAAAGCTACCATAGCGTTTACCGTAGCTGACACGGGTTGAATAGGGCTATGACATTTCGTTCTTAATAACAAACTTCCACACCGAGGAGATGTTAAAACACAAGCTGGTCGACTTCATAATCCAGTTCATGGAAGAGGTAGATAAGGAGATTTCCGAGATGAAATTATTTGTACGATTTCCGAGGAATGGCCCCCTATCCTGGTGTATACTAACGAGAACTAGTTAAACGCCCGAGCAAGATTCGTAGCCGAGTCCTTCCTAACACCTGTAAGGTCTTCTATTAACAATCACACGGACGCTTTGTTAATATGTTTATAGTTTGACTAAGCAAACGCCTATGCGTAGAGGACTGGGTTCGTTACCTGTTTGACATCAAACAAAAGACAGGGTATACTGGCGTTCATGTTAACGCATGAGTTGACATCCGAAAAAAAAATATTACCTGATGAGGCCATACAAAAGGTAGCGATACCTTGGCAATACGAGTTATCTAGAAGTATAAAATGACAGAAATCAATACATTTCATATTAACACTCAATCCCTCTAACCTATTACTCGCGAGGCTAGATCCCGTCGCCTCACGAGTATCAAAGCAGACTAGTAACCAACAACCGTTCTACACAGTTTATGCCGAACTGTGTCCTGGCCCTGTGGCCCCCCCCTTTTTTTTTATTCACTAAGCCTGTCCTATCAACTCCAACTTGATCTTTCGTCTCATTTTATTAGAATCTGATAGCCAATATTATACGTTTTCTCTCCCAGTTCTAGAGATATAAACTGACTAGATGGAGGCGGTTCCTTTACGTTTACACTACGATGCTTTCCCATCGCCTAAGATTCGGCAGAGGCTTGAAAGCAGAGACTAAGTTAGGAGGAGTAGGGCCAACAAATCGCTTCGGACAGGTAGGTTTTCCTATTGTCCTTGTTAGAGGACTTTTCAACTTTCAGCTTCTCAGCCGCTTCTAGCTGCGGACCCGACATGTATTACTTTTCATCCAGTTCAAGGGTAAACTCATGAACTGCAAATGAGGTCTTTCATGAGTATCCCATACAAAGCTTTGAAAAAAGCTAAGTGTCCCAGACTACACGAACAGCAAGTGCTCAGACAAGACCGCCCGCAACTTGTAGCGGCGTTGTCCAGGCTCAATGAACGTATTATTCTTGGAAAAGGGGTAAGTATCTGTAAGAATAGATATTTCCAAGTATCTAGGTACTCGTGAATGTCTACTTCTCTTCTCGGTTTTGGGTCGGCTCAGGGGCTGGATGCCCATTTGGGTCGTCCTAGTAGGGCCAAGGCGAAGCTTGAGTGAAGTACAAATAACGTACATACAGGTTCTCGACCTCAGGAGAAGCACCGTGTATCAATGCTGTATAATCCCAGTGTCTCACCAGCGTAGGTAGCTCAGGGAATATTCTGTTTCGTTTATCGCCACATCTCAAGGATATGTTGAAGTAAGTTCGTGAGGTCCTCCCTGCAGCATACAAATATCATACCCATAAAGCCACCGCAAAGCGCTCAAAAGAACGCGGATATACACCAAAAGCCAGTTAGTCAAATCTAGGTTGAGCAAACCTCTCGATATCTCGTCATCCCTGTCTTGCTATGGGCCAAATTTCTAGTAATATTCGCTTTCTCGATCATCCACCCTTGGAACCTGAAGAACGCACTACCACAGTCTTGAGGCGACTGGGAATGCTATCGATATTTGAATCTCAAGTTAGGTAACCGGATGTCCCCTGTAATGTTGGCAGGAATTTCAAGTTGACATGACACACGATGTCACTTTACGCAGCTTTTCTCTCGAATATTCCAATTCCAGCCCTATCGAATGAATCAGAATAAATGGCTATAGCAATTTCCTAGCCATGTCCGAGCCAATGACTTTCTAAGAATGCAATCCCTTCCCATCAGGATTGCGGCTGGTTTGTATCCCAATGAGGCACATGCCACAGGCCGTAGAGAGCTACCGGCAGTTTGGTACTACTCGTATCTTGTGTGGGACATATCTATCCATAAGTATACGACTTCATGGAGAACAACCTACTGGCACCACCTTCAGCTTTTCATATTTTCACTTCTGAATCCTAGCGAGCTACAAAGGCCTCAGAAAGTAGCCCCATTTCAGCCCATGTGAACTACAAAATGGGACACAGTGTCCCGAGTTTTTCGATGAATTTCATCTAACTCCCTTAAAATATTGCGAAGTCATCTTATGGATATTGAGACGATATGCTATCGTCCATGGTAGATATCTATTAGATCAATAATAGAGATATCAAAATACCAGCAAGAGGACCCTTCTAACTCCTATCGTTGGAACAGTGGATATTTCTCCATATAAGGGTGCCAACAGCTAATCTATAGGCAGGAATTACTCAAATCCAGTGATTTAAAGCGTTATAGTAGAAGATAAGTCCCATAGAGTGATGGTATCTACACGCCAAGCTTGGAATATATGAGGCTGGTAGGCCGGGCCACCCGCCACCTAAGTTCACTTCTTGGAAACACACCCCTATGCCGCTTCTGAATGCTCACCCCGAAATTTTTACCATAGGCAAGATCATATTCCGTCATCATCCTTAAAAGACGATCCGCGAACTGTTCACGTCATACCCATATCACAATATTAACGCCGTATTTCCTCTTTGCCTTGTGCTACCAACTCCTCTGCATTCGGCATCAAAGTTATTACCTCAATTTTCTTCCAAAGTCAAAGAAAGGTTACTGTTTCTATCGGATGAGTTCTTCCACAATAAATCCAAGCCCATATTGGTGATCAGCATATGAAGATACCTATTTTAAACGTGTTAACTTCGGACCTTGGTTGACCAGGTAGCTTATTAGGTCATCGGTCTTAAGTCATGCTTAGCATTTTGAGCCACTTCTAACGCCATGATATCAAACAATGAGAATCCTCTACTCTAGAAACGTTGGTAGTATACCAGTGGAGCTCTACTAGCGAAGTACTACTTAAGCGTAATGGTTTTATCGGTCGATGTTGTCATGGAAGCCGTTAGACCTAACGTCTCCGATAATTAGGATACTAGGGATAAATAAACTATAGCATACAATTAAGCTAACATCATTAGCTGTTCTACACCTGGAACGAGCAGATCTTGACATGCTTTCAAGAGTACTTAAGGAATCATTTCGTTGTACCCTTCAGAATCTGTATTCTTCCTGTTATGAACCTACATTTAGCAAAGATAGAAAGTGTTATTATCCGTCTTTAGAAGAGGCAGACCCGGTGGGAAATACCTAATATAACATGTACGGAATGCTAGTAGGATGTGGCATCTTCGGTTATACAATAGTATGAATGAAGCCCTTCTTGATACGAGTGTCTGAAAACACCAAGGAAGTATTGGGAGTTCTATCGAACCAGATCTCACATAGATAGGTACCATCATGGTTATCAGCAACACACACTGCCGAAGTATGTCGACACCACTCGCTCTCCGTCTCCTCTGTTAGTCTCCCATAAGGTACCTATCTTTTGTTAGGTATCGATCCCACTGATCTAATTTCTATTAAGCTTTATCCCGTACCTTCTAGCTACTATTCACACACTACCATCGCACAATAACGCTACGTAACATAAGGCAGCATGTCAGGGGATCTCTCCTAAGTGTACAGTCCTCCGCGTTATTGTAAGGACCATAATAAATTTACATTTCAGCTATGATCAGCATTGGTTGGAGCATTCCAATCTAGAATCCAGGACCCTATGTACTTCGTCTATTTTTACCGATTTATACGTGAAGTACAATTGAAGCCATTCGCTTCGGCTTGGCATAGGAGGATACCATATGATTGGGCTAGAGGAAAGAACTGTTAAAAATGGTGGCATATAATTACGATAGTTAACTACAACTCAAGTTATCATAGCCGCAGTCAAACCCTAGAGAGGTTGGTTAAGCCAGGACAAGATGCTCGTATGGCACGTCAAACATGAATTCCACTATCATTATTTAGAAGATATGATATGGAGTTCATCAACAGAAATAACTTCTGTAATTTGAGTTGGTTATATTTCTGGCATTATTTACGTTGGAGATGATCTCATTAATGATATTATTTTAGCAAGCTATGAATTTCTCGGCCCCTACTCAGAGTTACAACGGTAGAAAAGGTCAGAATTGACATTGTTTCCCATGATGGTGGAGAGGTGTACACCATGAAAGATAAATCAGATACAGATATTGAAGGGGCAACGGCCGTGATGGGGTATCCTCTAGTAGAGATACGGTTACTTAGGTAGACGGGGGTAATTAGAATATTTCTCGACGGGTAACCTCAGTTTGGTCGTTACCTGGGGTGCAATTAAATAGACAGAAATCGAATTGTACCTAGGCAGGACAAATATATTTGCCACGATTGCATGCGTACCTATGTATCTACTCTTATACATACCTATTCATATTCATAGGTACCTACAAAATTAATACCTATCTACCTACATATATGTACCCAGTGTCTTATTCTTGTCCAATCAAGGGCTTTCCATAATACTTTCCTGGTATTGCCTATTTTATATTGGATGGACGGGCACTTGCCTCGCCGCGAACTCTCATGTAAAGTACGTATCTAATTCCTTGGAATGGCCTCAACGTCCCATATGTCTGGTAGGTGCATCGTTAAGTATCGATGTATTTTAAATAATAGAATTAGGTACCTAATCGACAAAATCATAGGCACTGTGAGATGAATAATCACACTTGGAGTTCATCGGGTACCGCGTCAGGTGCTTCCCGTAGTTGAATACATATGTAGTTACAGCGGCTTCAGCTGTTTAGAAATCTCAGCCGGTTCCACATGCCCACTGTGGTCAAGTCTTTACTGCAGTAGGTAGGTACGTAAAATAATATTTTCAGCCTCTACTTAGGTACATCCAGAAGGTAGTCGGCGCTTGAGAGGCCTAATATATCACTGCACTTGCCAGTCAGCGGCCTCGTTCCAAGCTAGGCACGTACTACGTATGTTTGCACATACCACCCGACTTCGTATATATTTTACTTGCCAGCCAACCATATTTTTTCCTGCCCTTTTTCGATCTTGCTCCGGACGTAGACCCACATCTACTCGCGAGTCCTAATCAGCCTGGTAAGTGCACCCTCTCCATCTCATATATAATACCGGCTTCCTACTACCACCAAACAACAACTTTCTTCCCATCCACAACCTTCACTCTGGGTTTCTTCTCTTTTGGTCTCCCGCAGAAAGTTCTTCTTTTCTCACTCAACCTTCTTCTGAAACACAAACACAATCTCGCCTTTTTGGTATGTATGGTCCTCCCCCCCCCCTCAAGACTTCTACCAATATCTCTACCCCTTTTCCTACCGAGCGCGTCTCTTCTTCACTTTCACCGACAAGTGCCTTTTTAACCATTCTTCAGATTCTTGCCGACCTTGACTTCTACAGGTTGGAGTCAGTTTTGCCTCTGTTGCGCACTCCTGTAAGTTCCCTACTCCCTTCCTGTCGCGCCTTACGACAACCCTGTTCCCGATTACCCGTGTCGACAGATCTACTCACACCGACTACAGGTGACAATCTCCGTGCAAGAGACGCAAATTTTCATTTGGTACTTACGTACACACACCCTGACACTGGTAAGTAAATTCAATATTCAATTTTTCTTGTTACAAAAGGCTGCCCTGAGCTTTCCCACCCACATATCAATTCGCATTCGCTCCAAGCGAGAACACCAACCCCGACTTCTCTTCACTCCCAACTTCTCTTCACTCCCAACTTCTCTTCACTCCCAACTTCTCTTCACTCCCAACTTCTCTTCACTCCCAACTTCTCTTC
>KZ111258.1:636698-726644 GCA_002120335.1 Hypoxylon sp. EC38
CTCTTCACTCCCAACTTCTCTTCACTCCCAACTTCTCTTCACTCCCAACTTCTCTTCACTCCCAACTTCTCTTCACTCCCAACTTCTCTTCACTCAACATATCATCTACACCCTATCTTTCGCACCCAGAGTCATAATTGACTCTTGGTATCCGGACAGATACGTGAGCTCTTACAACACAATCACGAGTTCAGTAAGTTATGACTTTCTACCTCTTCAAATCCCCAAAGCCCCCATATATTCGGATCATACACTTGTTCAATCCTGTCTCTGGATTTCGAGCTCGATTACCCTGCATCTTCATGCGCCAGTGGCGTCTCCACGAAAATCTTCCCTTCGGTTCCCCTGGCTGTCGTGTACACCCTACCCTGTACCCTACCCGCGCCCTACTTGCACTCGACCGTATGCACCTGCACGCACCTGCATTCACCTGTATCCACCTACACTCACCTGTACCCACCTGCGCACTTCACCTCCCTAAGTGCACCACCTACACTGTAACGATCTGAGAAGCCTCAGATATCCACGGAAATTTTTGTTTTCACCTGCTTCACTTTATTACAACCGCCACCTGCCCCCAGCTGATCCATCCTACCGATATTTTGGACTGGCAGTCCCACTCCTGGATATCTTCACCTTCTCAAACCCACAACACATTACTACAACCCATTTCTTTCCTAACCACACTTTTCCGACACAACTTTTCTTGTTCATCACACTCATCTCTTCTCTCCCCAACAGGAATTCGGGTCAAGTGTTAGCTCTCTACGAGTTCATTGTCAAGCTCCCTTCTGTCAAGGTACGTACAAACTTTTATCAATACATGTGCACACACCACCCACCATCACCCCACACACATACATATACATACAGTATACGTATACACACGATACATTTCCTTCTCCATCCCACCTCATCATCTCTTGTTCTCTTCATCACTTCCTTCATCGACTTGATATCAAGTTTCACTCTACACAATACGATCCTCTTTCCCCTTTCCCCAACCCATCCACCCTTACCGTCAACACTTAGCACCAAGCCTTCAATTAATGTAGGCAACTGGGGTTACTTGTTCGGATTGGTGATTTCTAACTTATAATCATCCTATAGTGCGCTTGCTTTTGATCTTCGACCTAGTCTAAGATCAACTTATCACCGATGGCTTCTCGCCAGATTGGTTTGCCATCCAACATGGCTAATGGCAAGGCTTCCCGCTGGGAAAACTCCCGCCTTCGCCAGCGTGTCTTGTTGTCTTCCGTTCCGGAAGATAACGACGTTGTGGTTGGTGGTAGTGGTGGTGGTGGAGCACGTCTTCACCCTCATGGCGGCTCTACGACCGCCAACTCTACTGGCTATCGTGCTACCGAGATGGTGGCCGGTGCAGGTAGCCTGAACATGGCAGTCGGTGGTGCTGTCAATCTTCCGCTGGCCAACAACCAGCCCGCTGGTCTTGTCTCCGGTTTCACTTCCTCCCTTTACAACCGCAACCCTACCTTGGCGGTTTCCGGAACTGAAGGTGCAGCTCTCACTGCTATGCCTGGTCAAGTCAACATGAAGGTAATTCATCTTCCTCCTACTTTCCTTTCCCTAGGTATACGAGAGCAGACCTAGACTATCCTTGAATTAAATTATCACAACTATCTCTTATCAAGATAATCAATTGTTGAATATGTTCACTAACGAATGCTCTTTTAATCTATAGTTGACTACCCCTCCCAACGAGGTTGTTTACCAGGCGGCAACTACTACTGGCCCTCAGCAGAGCATGCACGGTCTTGGTCTCTTAGCAGCCAATAGCGCCGGCTCCTCTCCTGCTTCCGGCATCTCTCCCGGTTCCAACGTCTCTCGTGGTTCCATGGGAAGCACATTCCTTGCCCGCGGTATCATTCCTACCAACCGCCGCGCACCAGGTCCTAGAATGTCACCAAACTGCCCGCAGGATACCCCCCTGTCGCTTGCTGGAGGCGTTATTGGTTCACAACGCCAGACATTGCCGATCAATCAGGAAGAACAGGCCTTCCTCATGAATTTTCTCCGGGAAAAAGCTTCAGGCGCGACTCAGAACAAGACTGTCAACCAGGGCGCCAATCAGATCAAGATCGTGCAGCCTCCTCCTGGACTTGGATTTACCGGTCCCCGCGTCTTTACCAACTTGCAGGGACAGCACACCGGTCCCGTCGAGCAGCAGCCCGTCCTTGGATACGGAATCTCAGGTTCCCTGGATGGCGCTGGCGATTCTCACGTCGGCACACAGACCCCCGTCCTCCAGATGAACGGCTCCACCAAGGCACCCGGAAGCTACAGCAAGCACCTCCCTGTGCAGGCCCACCAGCATGTAACCGGTCAGATTGTGGGAACCACTCCCGCCAACACTCCCGCCAACACTCCGACTAAGACTCCTACCAACACTCGTCGGCTCAAGTTCAACCCTTTTCGCCCTGCAAGTCGTGGTGGTCCTACTGGAATGATGGGCAACGCTGCCATGGGTAATTCGCAACCGGCGCGCTCAAACGGATCTCAACTTAGCTCGTTGAATTCTACTCCGGCTCGTCGTACTCCAATTTTCGGTGGAGCCAACCACGGTAGCAACATCTCGGCACAGGCAGTTGGAGCAGTTGGAGCAGTTATCCAACAACAGCAGCCTCCGAAAGGTATCGTCCTGCACCTTGGAGGAGGAGGTCCAGACTTCTTGCGCCCGTTGGCGTTCCCCCCAGTCCGTGAAGAGATTCGCCTTCTCCGCTCCGACTGGTTGAACCGTCTTACTGGAACTGAGGGTATGCCGAGCTACCAGGCTCTGCTCAATCCCGAGAACGTTCCCTTTATCGAGGCTTGGCGTCTCACAGGACGACCCAACACCGCTGTTGTCTGCATTAGTAACGTAAGTTGTCATGAGTGTTTACATCCTACTATTGTTATGTTGAACATCGGCTAACGTTCCCTATCTAGATCCCTTACGATGTTACTCGTGCTGAGATCATCGCATTCCTTGGTCGCAGCGCTCGAATTCCCAACGACAAGTTCGAGCCTGTGCATATCATCATGGACCGCACGACTAGCAAGACCAACGACTGCTATGTCGAGTTCAACACGCTGCATGATGCTATCAACGCGGTCAACAAGCACCGCATGGCTGTCGATAGCGGTCGTCACCCCCGTATTGGAAAACGGAGTGTCGAGCTTACGCTGTCGAGTCACGGTAAACTGATGAAGAATCTTTTCCCCTTCGCAAAGGGTGTGGACTAGGAACACACACCATACCAGTTTACCCACAACAGCTTTTACCCATGGGAGAATTTCAAGGGTATGATTACCAAGGAGGAGATGATTTCGCTGTGCAAGCACGCCGAGTGTCCCAACCACGTAAGTATATCCTTTTCGTGCCATTTTCTTTGGTAATCCTCTCACTAACTCTATATTTTAACAGTCGCCCTTTGCACTGAACTGCCCGGAGCGTGTTTACGAGTGTCTGATCAGCACGATTATGAAGATGCCTTGGTACATGTCCGATCGAATCACAGTCAAGGAGCGTGCATACATTTATTCCGCCACAGAGAAGATGATCACGCTCCTAATCACGCGCATCCAGAAGGGCGAGCATTCGACTCGTCTGACTCCTTTGCTACTGGAACGACTTGCGGATGCGGCAATGGGTTGTCCGGGCTTCACCGTCATGCAAAAGGACAACATCGCGTGGTTGGTTAACATGCAAGAATACAAACTTGGTGATTTCCACATGCCGCGATTTGCTGATGGCTGGACCCATCTACACGCTCTTAGCGTCAAGCCCGGTGTCCCTCTCGATGTGGTAGAGGTATGTGATATTCCCTCTTTTCCAACTTTAGATTTCAATGCTAACAATGAATAAATAGTACTACATCGCTCTGATTCGAGAGGAGACGAACCGAGTTGTGGATCGTGTGGGCATTCAGCGCATGCAGATGCTGAAGGACGAGCAGGCCAAGACGTCCGACTATTGGGGCTTCTTCTAGAAGGAGATTGTCTACCCTCCTGTCGGTCCGGCGTTCGAGAATATGACGCTTGCCGATCTCGCCAATCGCGAATGGATCGCGATTGAACGATGCCTGCGCCGCGCTCTGCACGGTGGAAATGCCCCGGAGTGGGGTACCCAGTAAAGCAAAAAGTGGCAGTTTTGACTCTACATATTATGAGCTATCTGTTCGTATATAGAGTCAGGATAACTGCCCTTTTTGACCTTTATTGGGGATTTGAAGAATAGGGGAGGAGAGTGGGATGGGCGAACGCATCACTCCCTTTACGAGTTTTACCAATGTCGCCGGGTTATCATTTTCAGGACTGTACTGCGCATGCTCGGGTACCGACTGCACGACCTGGACGACTAGTTGCTCGATTGGAGGCCGCGTTATTTCTGATGTTTATTTCTTTTTGGCCTATGTTACTCTGGTGGTCGACTCCTGATTAGATTGACACATCTTTAGAGTCGAGACCTCACGCCTGATATCTCGAGGGAAAGAGATAGGTTGTACGCACATGGCAGACCCTCTACCTAACCGAGAGGTGATCTGGTCGGATATAAGGTGCGATGTTATTGCAGGAAGGCAACAACATATAGGGATTGTTCTTATGTTCTCATTATAATGAGTCTTTCGCGACAGGGAGAACTTGGTAGTTAGGTGGTTATTTCATTTTCCTTGACATTACCAGAAGTATGACTTTGTGACTGTGACTGTGAATCTGAATCGTGACATGGGTAATTAACAATATGAATAACACAATATTATATACAATCTAGTAGGTTTATATTTATTGTAGTTGAGAACATAGATTGCAGGAAATTCGTCATTGGTTCTCTACATGTAGTCATAAGGACGTTACTTCTCATGATGTACAGTACATAACGTAGATTACTACATGTAGGTATGTATGTACATGACGGGATGAAGTTGAAATTTACTACGTACAACTGGGTCTGACCGGGTCACCCCGCATTACTAAGCCGGGGTAGAAAGCGAGATCAACAGCAAACACAACTTGTTGTTTCCCCGTTCAAACAGGTACGGTACACTAGAGTAGTACTTGACGTTACTTCATTCCACGCCTTGGTGGCAACAAAATGCGAGGTAGCTCTACACACATCTCACACACATGCATGTACATATATGTACCTGTACGGTATTTTGGGAAACGAGTTTTCCCCCCTTGGCCAAAGCAACCTAAGCTCCACTATTCGACCAGCTAACCGCATCCCACTTCCCATGGAACTTTCCACGGCCACCGACAACTAAAAAGACTAACCTTACGACATTTCCCCCCTTCCAGTTCTCTCCAAAAACTCCAAACAAACGGTGAACCGCATGCATATGCTTTCAACTCAAAATCCCTCCGACATCTTATCATTGCCATTCTGCTGACGTCCCTCTCTACCGAAACCCTGTCTGGTTCTCAAACCCGACGAGGCGGAAGCCTCTGAACACCCACCTTCAAAAACAACCGAGGAAGCGAGTCAATCAAATAACCGCCAAAACGGCGTCCACCGAGCATCAGCAGGTCCCCGCGACCGGCGGGGGCGCAGTGCCAGCAGCCCCTAAGTCGCCGAATCAGACGTCGACCTCTCCGACTACAGCGACATCTCCGCGCGGAATGGCTGGCCTGACCCGCCCCATCCTGCAGTCCATGCCGGACACGCGCCAGCAGTCGTTCGAGGAGATCTACGGGCCGCCCGAGAACTTTCTCGAGATAGAGGTATGCGTTATTCTTCGAGTCTACCGTCACCTACAGCCTCGTGCATGCGTAACACCGCCCATCGCGCACCCCTGCTATTTCTCTCTTTAACTCGCTCGTCATAATGCGTTACGCGACACAGTAGAATTAGCAAGTCAAGCAGTACCAGCATCAGGAAGCTAACCTAGATACTTTCACATTAAAACAGGTCCGCAACCCGCGCACGCACGGCACGTCGCGTAATATGTACACGGACTACGAGATCGTGTGCCGGACCAACATCCCCGCTTTCAAGCTTCGGCAGTCGTCGGTGCGCCGGCGCTACAGCGACTTCGAGTACTTCCGCGACATCCTCGAGCGCGAGAGTGCTCGCGTGACCATCCCTCCACTCCCCGGCAAGGTCTTCACCAACCGCTTCTCCGACGACGTCATCGAGGGTCGCCGCGCCGGCCTCGAGAAGTTCCTCAAGATCGTTGTCGGCCACCCGCTTCTCCAGACCGGCAGCAAGGTCCTCGCTGCGTTTGTGCAAGGTAGGGTTGCCCCACTTTCGCATCATTTGCTTGTATCTCTTAGTATTCGTTGCATGACGGATTAAGGAGATCTAATGAGGAATGGGCTGGATGAAGAAAAAGGCTAACTCGAATTTGCAGATCCTAACTGGGACCGCAACGCCTGGTGACTGCGTCTATTTGACTCGTTAATGGCCAGCAACAACGGGTCACAAACACCCGGCAACCGTCGCACACCACGGAAGCTTCAGAAACGGCTGCCGAAGCATCTTGCGGATACCCATTTACATGGGGTTGTATCTAAACGTAGTAGCTGGGAGACTGAGACGACATTACGATGACTATGAAAGGGACCAACTAAAGGGGTTAACTTGTGTTGCAGTGGTAAGCTTCATGGGGAAGACAGACGAAGGTTATGCGTACATATAAACCGTGACACTCGCGTGGATTTAGCTAACTCGAGACCGAGAGGTACGGGTGAAGGCCACTTTTAAAAAGAGGAATAATCATTTTACTGGTCACAACGAGGTAAATTCTCACTTCGGACAATGCCATAAATACCTTCACGATCTTGCATTTCCGTGGCGTTTCGTCAACCCCCTTACCTACTACCTACATTCAGATATTAGGTTAATCAGCCAGACGAGATCAATTTCTCACGGGGCTCAGGCGAAAGCAGGCGCCTTATGGGTATTTATTCTCGCTTCTTTTTCTCTCATTAGGTATATCCCCTTGAAAATAAAATTCATTTAATTGTCTTCTTTCCCGACATATTGGTGCTGCTCACACCTTCACTTAAAAATACTACCTTATGTCATTATCGTGGACTATTGTAGGTTTCTTTCTCTAATTTTGACACCGCAGAGGCTGCATCGCTGCTAGAAATTGTCTCTTGCTACGTCAGTATCTTTATCATATCTTGGTCATACAAGATATTCTCGACGTCAATTTATTCCAGCTTACGAGTCTAATGTCCAAGTACATCTAAGTCCGGTTTCTCGTATTATTAGTTAGAAAATAGTAATATAGAGGTAGCAATTCAGAGACATCGCCCTGGCTCAGCGCCGTCTTCCTAGGGCAATAAGTCCATCGAAGAGCTCGAGGACGAGCTGAGAACACACTTCGTCGTCTAGTGGCGTAATCATATCTCCGAGGGCTTGAATGGCCGTGGCGTTTTCGGCCTCACGTTGCGCCTCATTGACAAGCTCTCCACAAATAGGTCTTGGCGACTGGCTCTACGGTCGCAGAGAGAAGACAATTTGAGGAATGAGATCGAGTGGTTGAAAGTTGGTATATAGGTACGTGATGCGTAAGATAGGACTTATTTCCAACCTAGTGTCTATTACGCACTCTTCGCGGAGCCGAACATATCGTGAGAATACTAGCAAGTCAAGACGATTCCGAATCCAAATCGACGGCGGCCTTAAGACGTACTCGAAGAGACCGGCCAGTCGCCCCACCCAAGTTGCAGGACTCTTTAGCAGGACCTACTGGGCCGATCGTGGTGTTAGAATATTTAGAAAATGCAAAAAAATATAGGAGATACAGAGCGCCTGTACAAGATATTAGTTCAACACGACCAATTATTGCCCGAACGAATATTATGGTCCTTTTCGTCTGCTACGAGTAGAAGCTCCCGAGGCCTTCTACCTGACTGGATGTTAATTTGGCATGCTGCGGTTTTGTACAGTGACGAGAACCTATGTTGCCCGCCCATACCCCCTGAATGGAGCCGAAGACGAGCCAACCGTGTTGGAGACGATCCCTATCGATGGCGGGATGCCGAGTATGATTGAGCATGCGGACTTGAATACGGCCAATGATCTATCGATCCCCCTTTTCTAGCCGTCTCCTATTGCTTACATCACCTAGTCATGATTGGTGAAGTTAGTGGCAGGTTCGCTGAACAAGATATAGTCCCACCCCTGTAGTTCATCGACTTCAGGCGAACAAGAAAGGGGTTCCAGGGGGTCAGTGATAATGCCTACGGTAGAAGATATCCAGGGCATTGACCTCACCCAGTCCCGAATATTTCTAGTCACAGCAGACTAACACGGTCCTAGATGATGATCAACCTGATAGCCAGACATCAAGTTCCGAGTATCAACGTGGATCTCATTTTACCGGCAGGCTTGGGAAAAGGACCACCGAGATCCTGCATCACGGACGGATGATGAGATAAGAAATCTGTGACGAAGATTTTAATGCTGACATATAAGATCCGGAAATAAACTTAGATAATCAGAGCGGGACGGGTTGTGTATATATTTTATTATATATTAGTGATGCATGCGTTCAATTTCAGCTTCGAAGTTATGCCTCGGAGCCTATTAAGTGAGCGAGATAGTTGGATCGATATCCACACGTTTCGTTATACGGCCCTCGGTGGCTTACTCATCCCATTTCCTCATCACATTTCCTCATCAAGGAATGGTCACTTTAAGTATAAACACACATACAAGCATTGCCGTATAACGAGTGAGCGGAATCATTTCGATTTTATCATATCCGTTTTCCCCTATTTAACTCATTTGACTCATTCCCCTTCTCATAAGCGCCGGGTATGCCTTATACTTCCCATTCCGGAATCCGTATATCATAACTAAGGTACCTAGGGTAATAACCGAGTTGATAAGAGCTAGTCAATCCGTCAGACTACGCGTAGTAGCCCCTGTCGTGCCCATGCCCGCCCAATTCTATCGTATCCTAAGCCACTCTATAGTACACTTTAGGTTCGTTTCATATACAATAATGGTGATTTCGTGCCCTCATAAGGGCCAAGTGAATGGATGAGATAGAACCCGCTAATTAAGGTCGTCTCTCAGAGTTTTCGATTCTCGGTATATCTGAACCCAATATTTGAATGTATCAGCGTAGTCGGAATGCTGAGCAGTCCATATTCACCCCCGTCATAATATCTCAAGGTAATATAATTACGCGGTCGTTACGGCCGTCTATCCTGTCGTTACTTTTGATAACACGTCAGGTTTTTAAATGGAGCTGTAGAAGATCCATCTGTGAGCTATTCATCTAGCTCTTCGCGCCGAGGAGTTTTAAGATGCCCTCGTACATGCCGAACATGATCGCGGCCGAGGGAATCGTGCGCATCAGATGAGGTGTCAAGCCACCATACAGCCCAATAAAGCCCTCCTCCTTCCAGACGAGTTTGAAACAATGTACCAGCCCTTTGTACTTGGGCCGGCCGTCAGCCATTGGGGCTTGTCTAAGACGTGTCCGGGCAACCTAACCGCTTTGTTAGCTTTCTTTATCTTAAGAGTATAGAAAATATCCGATCTATAACTCTCGCTGAGTCTTTTTCATTTACTCACCTCATGCGGATACGTCAATATAGACGCAATTCCCTTCGCCGCACCAGCGCCCATGAAATTGCCCGTCCAATCGACCGTATGGTCCCACCAATTCTTCTCGCGCCCACTCTTCACGATTCGTTCCTCGCGCAGCCTCAGTTGGAGCTTGAGCTCCTCGTACATCATCCACTGCAGCGTGCTCTCCGTAACGCCCAGATAACTCGCGCTCAGGCCCTTAAAGAACCCCTTCGGACCCTCGTCCCGCAGGACCTGGCGGATGCAATCCCAACTATTCCGGTACCGGCGCGCGCTCACGTCGCCTTTCCTCGCGGCATTGTTCTTGTCGAGTTGCAATCTCGTCTTGACTAGCCAAATCGGGTTCGTCGCCGTGCCTGTTACTATTCCTGCTGTCACTGCTGCGGCTAGGTGCACGGCGGGGTTATCGGGTGAGGCCCCTGTCCATTGCGAGTATGCGCGCTTGCCAGTGCCATACGTATAGAAGTTAATACTTCGCGCCGGTACCACGCCGATTAAATTCGGTCCCAGGCCCTTGAATAATGCCCGCCATCCTTCTAATCGGTGCACATCGCGCAGAATCTGCAGTGTCTCTTGAAGGTGATATGTCGCAGAGCGCCAGGGGCTGAGTCGTGCTTGGCCCGTGGCTTCGCGCGCCGCCCGAAGCTGCGCCTGGTAGAAATCGGACTGAAGTCGGGTTTTAAGGACATCGAGGGGCGCGGTTAAGACGGCAGCGGTCATGCCTCCGACACTGTGAAAACAGATAGGGTTAGCGAGCCTTGTATTCGTCACTTTCCGAGCAAATTTGTTCCCAGTTCGAGAAAAATGTAATATGTGCGAAAATGAGGGGTCGAGGCGGGACGTACCCTCCAGCAACGAGATGCGGCCATGACTTGGCGAACGGCGACGGTTTCGTTTCTGTGATCTCGGGAGTTACGAGGCCGAGCTCGCGCGACTGCGGCATCGACGACTGGGATGTCGGCGCTGCACCTTCGAGGCGCTTTTCTCTGGTCTTCATCGTGTAAGTCGCATGGGATGGCGACTGAGCCATGGTGGCTCTGGTGCGGAAAGATCGCGGCTCAGTCGGTTCGTTGGGGTCGATCTGTTTGTAGATAAGGGAATGCGGCTGGACGCTAGCTACCGACACTCCATTAATAGATATTGGGCACTTGAAAGACCGTCCTTTTAATATAAATAGGTGACGGTTTATATGTCTGGGCACGAGAATTGAAGCTGGGGGGGGGTTCGAAAAAAAAAAAAAAAAAACTACGACGTCAAAGAAATATGAAAAAGGCATTTTGACTTTTTTTATGGGTCCGCCGCCACACTTCCTTAATTTAATTCCGTCGCGTCAACGCTAGCGCGCTTCCCGAGACTTATTAAGTGGGTCCTGTCTGACTGTGGCTCAGATACCCGCGAGCCAGGTAATCGGGACGCAAACGCACCTGGGCAGACAGCAGGCAGGCAGGCAGGTCGCGCCTGAGAGGCCCGGGGGTCAGATTATGTTGTAAGACACGTAGCTGAACTTCCATGTCTTAGACCTAGACCGCCATAAACCTCATCCCATCACCGGAAATTTCTAATTCGATCCCATTTTCAATTTCTGCAGCCCAAACGGCCATGTTTAGAGCTAACCAGATAGGCATATCAGCCGCCTTCCTAGCCTGATGCCTTCGAAATATATACAGATTATAACTCCCCTCGAAGGAACCCGTGGATACAGATCCCTTCATCTATATGTACAACAAAATAATCCTTAATCCAACCTCATAGCAGTACCAGTCATTCGGAATGTCGTTGTTGACTTCCGCGCGATATCGCAGCATCCGCCGCTGCCGATGCGACAGAAGCCATATGGCTAAGCATTAACTTATGTCCCCCGTACGCCCCACCGGATGCCTCCTGCCTTGGGTATTCTTGCGTCTGTCGGAGGTCTCTTGTGTCTATTTCCATGGTTTCATGCCTAATACTCATTGATGTGTCCGGGCCCTTTCGCCATACATCATCGGCAGGTCTACCGATGGCTATTCTCGACCCGGACCTACTCGTGCTAGGTTCTTCACTACGTTCTGGTTCCCTCCGGCGTTCCCCGAAATCGGGGTGCGGATGCGATGCGAAGCTAGCTCGGCTGGTGTCTCTTGGCTCATCTCCCTCGTCATCTCCATCTCCACTTGCTTCCCCTTTGAGCCATGCCACCTCCTCCTCTGTCAGCCCTTTCCACACGCATCTTGCATGCTTTTTGGTGCATCCCTGACAGGCTGTCAGATGCTTAATACACTGAGTCTTGAGCCTCCTACATCTGTCGCATGGCGGATGTATAACATCTCCACGGGCCAATTTCTCAATTTTGGCTGTAACCAAAGCACGATTCTCTTCCTCGATATCTCTCACTACTGGCTCAGCGGAGTATCCAGGTGAGGGTCGGTTGCTGCCCAACAGGGCTTGTTGCTGGATGGAATTCCTCGGCGTTGACGTCGCGGTTCCCATCGCATTTGGGGTCGGCGGAATAGACCCGACGGAGGATATACGGTGGCTAGAGGATTGTGAGGGGGCAAGGAATTGCTGGAGAAGATCGGCATGGAGGTCGTAACCCGGATTAGCTCCCGAGCCCATTGACTGATTTACAGCTTGAAAGCTGGGACTAGAGCCTGACTGAGACGCACGACGCGCGTGTATGGATGCCTTTCGTCCGCTAAGGTGGTAATTGAGTTGGCGAGCCCTACGCGCCACCTCGTCTGCCTTCTTAATCAAAATCTGTAGGCGCTGCTCGACAATCTCGAGAGTTGCCAGTTCTGCCATCTCGTCTTCCTCTAGCGGTTGCGGCGGTACAAGCTTAAACCTGTCTAGAGCACCGGAGACAATTAGCCTCCAATCATCCTCTCCGATTTCTACTTGAACACCCTTCAGCGGAAATTGGCAGGAACGCGTGCCATTAGGAGTGGGTGTCAAGACGAATTCTGCAGGTTTCGCCTTGGCAAATTCGACAATATCGAGCCATGTGACGGGATCAGAACTGAATATCGTTTGCGGCGGAGTCGTCACTATCGAACCTTCAAAGGCTCCTTCCATTGCCTTCAGCAGACGACTTCCCGTCAGCTTTGCGCCCAGATTGGCAGCAAGACTTTCATGTCTATTTAGCACCCCTGGGGGTCAACACATTAGTATGTGGATATGCAGCAAAGAGTAGTGATAGACAGGCATTGCTCACCCTCATACTCGTTAACCAGAGTGAGAACATCAGAAAAAGTATCGCTATCGCCCTGGATGAGCTTCAGTTTGACCTGGTGGGCTTTGGATAGATAGTTTATGGGAACTATGTTGCCTTGAAACCCAATCCGTCAGTACTAGCTCGCAAGGTGGACGCACTCAGATTACGACCGAAATTCGTAGACAATTTTGGGGAGATGGCATAGTAGTGGGGAACGGGGATATGGTACATTGATGGTAAGTAATTTCCATGGTAGGACACGTCAACAACACGAAGATGGAAAGCTAGCGTTACGTATGAAACAAGGTATTTTGATATCATGGTTTCCCAATGAGTGGCGGTTACCTATGGAGGTGCACGGTAATGTGTAAGTGAGAATGTGTGGGTGGTGTGGGACTTACCTGACTGAGGCGGAGGAGGTTGTGGGATACGGTCAGCATGTGGTGGTTGATTGCCATTGTCGTCGGATATATCTCGTTTTCGTTTATGTTGGTCTGAGTCTGGATTGTGCGCCATGTTGGCGCATCCCACAGTTGGGGGGAGATTTACAGACGCCTTTTTAAACCTTGGTGGTAGTCTTGATATACAAAATGCTCAACGCCTCTAAAACACCCGATTGTCCCGCCCAATTAATCCCGTCAACAGCAAACAAATGTTGACATATGTGAGTATAACGCCGAGCGAGTGGGGATTCGCTTGATATTGCTATTCCCGTCTGATTGAGGGGAGTGGTATATTATAAGGGCAGCAAACTGTAGAAGGAAGTTTTGTTACGAATTAGTGTTTCCAAGTTGCAGATGTGCTAAAAATTGCGAAAATCCCGGAGACGGAACACTGCCCGCAGAGTTAGGCCTGCCGAGCTTTTGGGCTGTTTTGAGCTCGGCGGTCGTCATAAGAATAATAAACCTTTAGATTCGTATGCGGAAAGGTAGCTTTAGATAAGGGGAGAGGGATTAGAACGAATGAGCGAACGAATTAAATGAAGAGAAAGAAGGGGGTAGTAGATAAGTATGTATGTGTGTGTGTGTGTGTGTATGTGTGCATGTATGGAAGTGTGGATGTACGGGATATACGTGTATGTTAAAGTAAGCAGATGAGTTTGATGATACTCACAGCCTCGACGCAAATAGAAAATACGGAGTAGACTGCCGCTACCGCGGACGTAGTCAGGTAGTGTAGTCAGGTAGTGCGCAAAGACTTTTGACAGGGGAATCTCGGAAACCGGGGTGGGTTCGATAGGCGCGGGGCTTGAAATATTGTACCTACATACCTGGGTATGGTAAGTACAGTACGGAACGATGCCGCTGCAATAAGGTAATAACGAAAAAGTTGGTCTTTTTAGGGTGGCATGTTGATGGGAAGAAAACTGCCCACAGAAATAGCTACGAAATAGCTTCAGCGGCAGTTTGCTATGGGAAAGGGCGAAGTGGGTAGGTTGGAAGGTTGACCTTTCCTATGTCGTTTAGGTAATAACACCCGAGAGCAAGTCGTAACTTCTAAATATTTTTTTTTCTCCTTCTCTTCTACTCACCATATGCAGACCAATTGATTTGAGGCAGGGGCAAGAGCACAAGCCAGCCTCCGAACTACATACATACATACATACATACATGTAATGTATGTAGGTACATAACGTATTAACTCTATGCACTCCCACCCGCATATCTGTACATGTATGTAGGTATGTATGTGGGCATGTAAGGTGCAAGTTAGTATAACGCCTCTATTTCGATGTTCCTCTTCCCCCTTAAAAAAAAAACCCCCCGAACTTGTCTAATAGTAAGTTCAATTTACTTTTAAACTTCTACTATATGCATCCCCTATATGAGGATGTATATTCTCAATTTCTACGATTTGGAATGATAAGTAATAGTAGATAGTTGAGGGTTTGTCGAACGTCTCGGCTGTCTACCATGCGCCTCAGAATTGGGGACCGGACAACGTCAATTTCTTTCCTCCGGTTCCATTTTGTCGATCGCTTCACACTAACTGCCCCCGACTCGGCTCTTGGTCCTTTTACTATGGGCGCTATGGGCACTATGGACCCTAGCTACATCCAGGAGAAGATCATCGACACTGAAAATTCCGCTCCTTTAAGGGCTCCCCGATTATGTGATCCCCATGCTGCCGCACAAAAGGAGGAAAAGATCTACGAGCCACATGCGCTTGGCGTTGGACACCCACCTATGGAGATGACTTTGAGGTGCATCATTACACTAGATAAAAATTTCACATGGATGCGATCTGAAGGAATGTCGTTTAGGGTCCTCTCAAATTCCAGGGTCTCACTTCGACATTCGATCAGCAGATCTTCAACGACCGGTCAGCGCCAGAAGAGCAAACAGATAACCAACTGACAATGTTGCAGAAGCCACCATATATATAATGACGAGTTTACTACGTCCTGACTTTTTTCTTTTATTTCCCATTTTGCCATCAATGATGTTCCCCGCACCCGTTATTCAGCTATTACCGGTACGAATAGGATATATCATATCTTCAGAAGTATGTATAAAAGCGTGATACGTTTGAGTATACTCTACCTACAGCTATAATCCCTGGGAGCCGCTAGAATAGATACAGGTCTTACCAAGCGTAGATCCCTACAGTTGCAGGACACTACTTAGTTGATGCATACAGCCCACTAGTCCTCCGTCGGGGTCCCCTAAAATGTCATAGACGGCTCCTCCAGAGACCCCTCTTAAGTAGGCCCAGTAAGCCACTCACACCCCCTTGAGCCCGTTGAGACGGCACAAACTAAGACGGAAGCGTTCCAGAACAAATCATGCAAGACCTCTGCCCCTCCTTCTTATTACATCAAATTAGTAGAGGCCTTGCAGCCTTGGGTTCAATTAGGGACCCAGCCTTACCGCGGGGTCCCTTCACTTTCGTCCTTAGGCAAAATTGGGTTTAGATTCCTTGCCGCTCTTATTCAACCGCACTATCAATCGAGGGACTAAATTTTACATTGGGGAAATGATAAATTGTCGAGATGCCTTAAGAGTGTCAATACTTTTCCATGTAAACCCCGAATTTAGGTACACTTGGGGGGCAATAAGGATGGCCATAGCGGCGAGTCGTACTCAGGAGACGGGACTGACTCAATAACTCTCGGATGTGAACACTCTAAACCGTCGTCCTTTCCTTTCCTGGTGTACATCCATCAGCATCTCGAGATCCTTTACGGCTGCATTTGCGTTTTGTCCTCTTCTCGTTTGGACTCGAAAGTTGTGAGCTCCTTCGGTTAACTTCACGCTCTGCTTGGCTCTGCTGTGTAACGGCAACGATTACATTGAGGCTTCAATTAGCGCGGCTACGTGCCTGGCCGCGCCGGTTCCCCTGAATGTGCTTCCATAGCGGTCTTGTAAGATATTATCTATCACATCTCAAGTTCAACGGCTAGGTGGATGGGTAGATATGGTCTCCGGCGTTGAGCTGATATAATACATATGTAGTAGTAGATACACTATTCAAGTGTCATTAGGACTACGTATGATTAATCTTCCTATAAGTTATATAGATATAGGTTGATGCCGTCGTGACGCTTACTACAACCCATTATCGAGCCGTTATAGATTCAAGTTATTGTAACTCTCCGTTTCTTACGGGCTTTTTGACAAGATGATGTATGTTGGGTAGACAATGGTTATGTACTCGGGCAGGTTCGGGTTAAAAGCGGCAATGTTCAACTACGTATTTACTCCGTCGTTTGAGGATAGTGGGGTAAAAGAGCTGTCTGTGAGGTTCCACTTAATCGCTTGCTCCATCCAATCAGAAATTCCGGAGGGGAAAAAAAAGCAAGCAACTCCCCCGTATGCTATGATCGACAGCAAACTGCAAAGGAACAGACAAAAAAATATTACCTGGTACTGCCGCAACCGTCTATCGGACATACCTTACGTCTCGGCGCGAACGAGAGACACACGGAACTAGTGCTACGTATACTAAATGCACTTCGCTAACTAACACGTCAAAAAAAGGAGAGACAAAAACCTGGTCCGAATCGTTACAAGGTTCGCAACCACCCGACGATAACCTCATCCAATCTCGACACCTCCCTCTTCGCTACCCGTTGCAACGGTAGTCGTACTAGCCTGCAACACGGATTCGTCACCGAACGGTCCAGACCATCGCAACCCCCTATCTCTGCGTCCGTCCAACTTCCGAAACTAGCTCGAGGGCGAAAAAAACCTGGGCCTTCACCGCATCTTTTTTCGGGCTGCGCGCTCCCACCAGAAACCCGCCAAATTCTCACGCTTTGCCAGTCTTGCCTTGCTAGATAGCAACCCCCTTGGAGATAGGGGAACTGCCCTAATTGCCACCCACACCTTGCCCTCGCAACCCGCAATAGCCACACATTATGGCCGACCGTGCCCCTTACCGCGGCGGCCGAGGAGGAGGCGGCGGACATGCCCGCGGGGCGCGGGGCGGACGAGGCGGAGGGAGAGGCGGAGGACACGGAGCTGACTCGGGCGGCGCTAGCGGCGGTGCACAACAAGAGCGGGAGCGTCCCAAGAAGGAAAACATCCTCGACCTAAGCAAATACGTCGACAAGAGGATCACCGTCAAATTCAACGGTGGCCGAGAAGGTAATCCCCGCCGATCTTTCCCACTTCCTTTCCACCCTGGTCACCGTCCCCGGACCACGTTGGGCAATACGTGTTGGCGGGTTGGGTAGTAACTAGCTAGAGCTAACCTTGGATGTCTGCGTACAGTTACCGGAACACTGAAAGGCTATGATGCACTTATGAATTTGGTTCTAGATGATGTACAAGAAGTTATGCGAGGTGAGTTAATTCTGCGGTTACCCCATGGCTTAAGTTTGAGCTACTGCCTTCATTACATCTGAGCAGGGACTGATACATATGCGCATATAGACGATGAAGGCAAGGAAGCAACCAGGTCACTCGGCTTAGTTGTCGCCCGAGGGACCTTGTTGGTAGTTATCAGTCCAGTAGACGGAAGCGAAGAGATAGAGAATCCCTTCGCTCAACAGGCGGAAGATTAAAACTCCAAAGGATAGCTCACGTGTGGGAGAGAGCCTAGCATGGTGAGGGACCTAGTGAATTTCTAGATGTCCTAGCGGAAGATTCAGCATGGGAGAAGCTTCGAGTATCCAATGTCACCTATGAGACCCGAAGGTCGAAGATGATGAGTACAACCTATGAAGTGAGGACTTCTAATAGGGACCCATGAAAAACCGCAAACTAGAAGGATATCTCGTTACATGAGATCGATGCTATATTGGCTATTAGGTACATGTAGCTTATGAGAAAAAGGGAAGTTAACGACATTCCCATTCTCCTCGACATGACGTGCGCGCCAAATTACAAATACATAGCCTAGAGGGGTCAACTACTATTTCTTACCTCTAAGTATCGTATAACACTTATTGTTTACGTGTCTCCAGTTGTCATGTCTTTGTTTCAACATATGATGTGTCACCGAGCTGGGACTCTCAAGATGACCATCACATATTTCCGTGTTGCTTATGTAAGCCTTGCTTATACCTACATACCTCTTACATAATCACACCGCTGAAACTCATGGTGCTGAGGATGTTGCTGTGATGAACATATCCGTGTATCAATTTCATCCATGTCTTCATAAGGCACTTACATAGCTCAATTAACCAAGTAAATACGTGAATGCTTATAGCAGTGTATGTAACTCCTTGTAGAATATTCACGCAGACCATCACGCGCATATTAACAGAGTAATATCACAATGTCATAACTTACTCGGCGACAAAACCACCCTTAGCGATCACCACATCCTCGGCGATGCCCAATTATACTGTATATTAACAGTAAGGAACTTTGCTTGTATTCTACTTTATACTTCGGAGCTATGTTTTATCGCTACGCTTTCTCTCTTTCTCTCGCACCCGCTGGAAACAAATCGCATCGCTACCGTGTCCATCCTCTATAGTCCAGCTGCTGACCCGTCTATATGACGGGAACAGCAGCGAACCAACTGATTCCTAGTTGATACCTGAAAGTAGAGGAGTGCTATAATGCAACTCATGTATCCTCCGGTATTCAACTGGCCGACCCGCCCAAATATAGTCCAAATATGGCATATAAACTCTTTCATGATTGTATCGTAGTGCTAGCTCGATCAAGTCGATACATTATCTGCGATTGCAAGAGGGGTTCTAACAAGTTATCGCGTGAAAGCGTCTCCGTTCGTTCGTTCATTCGTTCGTTCGCCTTCGAAAACGTTTTCGATCAGGACCTCCGCCTCAATGGTCCTCGTATTATCGTTGCATGCTCAATAATTCCATCCTCGATATCCCGCGGCATTGTGTTCTATTCCAATGTTCTGACTGGGAAACATCTCTTCAAATTCGGAATGTCGCTGCGCATGCTAGGCAACTCGTCCTCCCTGTCGAGCCATCGGGTTTCCGTATCCGTTAGATGTAAAGTCATTTGCGTTATGATCTCTTCCCGCCATACGTCCACGATCCCTCCTAGATGCGCCTCGGGCGACCCGGTTCCTCTCCTAGTAGCCTCGGGACGCCGCCGGCTTGTTGCTTGCTTTGAGTAGGTCATTGAATGCACCCTGAACTTGCTTCTTCAACTCCTTATACGAAACAATGAATGTTGACTGGTGGTCTCTGCTCGTCAGGTAGATCTTCTCATCAACACCAGCGTCAAGCTTGTTTAAGCAGCTGACGATGTGCCCTAGGTCCACAACGGGGTTTCCTTGGGCATCAACCTGGTGGAACACGTAATCTCGAAATAGCTTCAAAGTGTATCGTTCAGAAGTCTCAGCCCAAGTAGGATCGTTGTCAAACTCTGGTCGTTCGTTGATTGAGCCTAGCTTTGCCATCAATCGCACTAATCGGCCGTTTTCGAGTTCCCTACCCAGGTGAGCAGTAGTCTCATCCTGGGCGTTAAAGGACGCTACCAGTAAATCGTCAACGTGCTGAGCAAGGTCATATACCAAATGTTCTGCTGTTTTCGCCGGGACGGTCTGTGGCGGGCTAAGTAGCCAGGAAATTCTCTCCTTTAGTTCGGGAGAATACGTCCTACCTATTTGCTCCAGGGGCAAACGCAAGTCACCAAGATTCCTAGGCGGTGTGTTGGTTGCAATGCTCAATAGGAGCCTCCCGAGGTTAAAGAAATCCTCCTGCTGCAATTCCTCAATACGACGAGGTACAGACACTTCAAAGTGGAGTACGTCTAAAATCGAACACGCACTGAGTCTGACACGATTCTTATCCGTTAAAATCACTTTGGTGATATCGATGCATCGGGCCGCAAGCTTGGCCTTATGAATCGCCTTGAGAGCACTAGCGAGCTGGACTAAATAGCTCCATAATACCTTCTCGGGGACAGGTGTCGGGCGGCCATACCGGTTGGTAGGGAAGTGATGCTCCGCTAGTGTCTTAGAGAGTGGGTGGTAGCTGTGGACAAATACGAGGGAGCTGTCATTAAAATCCCTCGTAGTGAATGCTTCAATCGTCGTAACGATATTGGGGTGTATGATCTTCTTCCATGAGTTAACTGCTTTGATCGCCTCCTCATTAGTGAGGCGGAATCCTGTCATCAGTTCAGTTGAGACTCTATTAACATGAGCTGAGATACAGACCTTCAATTCGTCTTAGACAAAATACGTTGCCATTTTTGCGAGAAGTTGCTTTAAATACCCAACTCGAAAGACCAAAGGTACTAGTAGTGCTTCGGATCTTGGTATCTAGAGGTACAAGAGAGTGGTAATGTTGCAAGGAAGGCAATTGTGATCCAGGCTGACTCGGGAGGATTTGTCTAGCGGCCTCTGACTTTTTCTGGAGGTCTTCTCTGAGAGACTCGGGGAGAAACAAGTCATATACTTGTCGCTGATAAGGCTGTAGGTTCTCTCTTCCGGAAGTGATGGGATAGTAAAGGTGGTATTGGAGCTAGGGGCTATTAGACAAAATTGGAAAAAGATAGTATGGATGTTAGAACCTACGGGTTGAGACGGGGCTGTATAGGAATTCTGCGGCGCATAGTACGATGCGCCTGCTCCAGCCAAAGCGTTGTGATCTTCGGCATAGGGATTGTATTGCGTTGAGGGAAGTGCCTGATTGACGCTGGACATGGTAAATGGATCATACGCGAGAGATCCGCCATCCGTTGCACCATTGGTTGCGGTCTAAACCTCGTCAACTTCGGTGCTCGAATCTATTCTTGGAGACTTACTGCGGTATTCAAGTCATAGTTCTGGGGGGCAAAGTCCGCAAACGGAGCCGACTTGTATAATGAGGCTCCCGTGTCTTGCTGTAAGGCTGTGGTTGTGGCTATTGGCGAGGTAAATATATATACAATGGAGCATCGCGATCTTGATTTCCTCACATGTAGAAGCTCCCCTGGGGGTAAAGGGCGTAGCATTTGTTGAGAAGTTAGACTTCTTGCCCCCTAGTTGGGTGGGTGTAAACGACGGCGAGTCGACATTCAGAGACTTCTTTCCGCCACTAGAGGATTGATTAGCAACGAGTTTGTGAAATGTAGCATGAGAATGATTGGATCTGGCTGGCATATTTGCACTGGCGGGCTGCTCTGAGCCGGGTCGGTCGCGATATATTGGCGTAGGATCTTTCTGAAGCTCTTCGATGGGAGTTGAAGCATCGCGTCGTAAGGCAACGGGATCCTGGGGGGAGAAAATTGAGGATCCTTCACGAGCAAGAGCCTCCCTAAGTTGTTGAGCCTCTCTCGAGGCAGCAGTAGGTGTGGTCCCGAATGAATTGATGCTCGAGGGGTTTGACCAGCTACGAGCTAACAGATGGGATTTACACCTCTGCTGGTGTCTAGGTGGCTGTTGAGATTTCTCTGGTGATAGTCCGGGTCCAAGTTCTAGTTCCGGATTGGAGGTAGCTAGTTTAAAAGCAAATTTCTTGAACTTTTCCCTTATGGTACTCATTTTTACGGCCTTTCTCAGTTTCGGCGGCGCTGCCTTAGAGGCATTGCATTCTTCATTCTTGTCCCCCTCTTCATTGTCGTCTAACATCGTCGGAACAGTTCGAGAAGATTTCCAGTAAACCTTAGTAGATGATCGAACAGGACTCGATGATATCCACTCCGGCGCGTTAATTACTTTGAGTGTCGAGCGGCTAATGTATTGACTAATATTGCTACGAGCTGGGGTCGACGCCGTTTAATTCTATATAGGCTTTTCTTGATTTTATCGTAGGTATGTCCGATGGAGGTTACAGTGCAAGCCAGCCAGACTATAGGGGGATGTAACCAGAAGCTAGAAAATTAGGGAGTAACTTACTTGTCCATTGAGTTAGAGGAGCCCTTATCATGATTGAAAGCGCATCCTTGATCTTCATAGCGGCAGTGGCCATATATTAATACGTTCCGACACAGTGTGTCCTTAGTATCTAAGAAGGCGCAGACAGATACGTTAGAATGATCTGGTATAGGAACCTCCACGGCGCGCCTATCAATTCTCATGGGGCAAGCGCTTACCACGCGTCTTAGGCCTAGGAGAGGCCATCTGCCTTCCTCTGTCGGCAGTGCCGAATCGCGTATTCGCCATTGGTGTTGGATAGATCCTGCGAGTTCTCGTATTCTCGTCATGGAGTAGTCGCGATGTTAGGCTGGGAGGGAAGTAGATGCCGCCCCTGTCTGTACAACCCCTAGATGAACAGCTTGTCAGGCTCAACGATCAATTAGGTGAGAGAGTAAGGGAGAGGGGAAGCAAATGAACCTACAGATCACCTCAAAGCACTCCCATTTTCTTCGAAAGAAAGGGCGAAAGCTCGCCCGTAAATGAAACGACACACGCTATGAGGAGTAAGTGATAATGATCAGGATTTGGCGGATCAATTGAGTCCTTAGGAGTTGAGGGTGAGGCTGGCGATAAGGGCACAAGACACGATGCGGGCGTGTTAAAGCACGTCAGAAAAAGACGAGAAGGGTTGTAGTGGGATGACGGCGGTAGATTACTAACATCGGACAACTTTAGTGATTGGCTCCGAGACAAAACGCCAAGATTTCCCTTCTTTCTCAGCCTTGAAAGCTTGGACTATGTACATCTACGGTGTGAAACTAAAACTTCTGAATAACGCTAAGCTCTTTGTAGTAGGTTAATAACTAAAATAATAACTATGTATTATTTAGTTTAGAACAACTACTGTATGTACCGTATGAATAAAGATGAGTTAGTCCACATCAGGAAATCGACATTTGCTACCGGGATTTGGTACCTACCTACATGTACACTAAGTACATACAGTATATCCCCCAACTTTACAATTAAATAGAATTTATCAATCCGGATCGGTGACCAATATTAGGTACTGTTGTCACTTCCGATGCAGCCCATTTATGCAATGTATCTGCCATCATACATGGATGTACATATGTCCTAACAAGTGGATCCAGCATCTGAACACGGAAGCCTCACCAACTTTATCTACCAACATTCTTCCTTCCGAGTATTCGATGTTGTTTGAAGACATATCAACAAATACCTAGATCAGATATCAATTAAGATAGGTACTCGCGGCTACTTGCATATCACAGTCACGCTAGTACGACCAGTCAGCAGGGAGGCTCCTACGTAATATTGGAACCGACTTGACTCCGAAGCCGAACTTTGAACTTGAACTGTATTATACGTACAGCTCTCGAGGCTATCCTAGGCAGCTACACCTCATAACACAGCACCAAGTATCTTAGACGCCACGTATGGAGTCATAGTATCGATTTACACAGGCGTCTCTTACGGTTCGTCATATGCTTCGCTAGGATGGCGAGTAACGGTGGCGTCAATATAAGTCAGCTCTCTCCGGAGCAGCGATCCGCTCTAGAGCAGTACACCCAAGTCACGGCGCAAGATATTAAGGATGCAGTGCCACTATTAGAGCGGTCGCAATGGAACGTCCAAATAGCAATCTCCAAGTTCTTCGATGGCGAGGGCCCCGATCCCGTAGCCGAAGCTATGGCCGCCCAGGACCATATCCCGCAACAAGCACCGAGACATGAGAACCTACAAGAAAGCCTGGCAGCTTCACGGCCCTACGGACGGCCACTACCACGAGTGAGGCCAGATCCCGCCCCGAGGATTGTACCGCAGCCTCAGACAACACACCGCCTGCCATTCCTCCTCTCCATTATATTCGCGCCCTTTAACTATGGGTATAGAGCCGTATCGACACTCTTCCGCACATTCGTGTACATATTTAGTTTCCTACCAACATCAATACGACCCCGAATGATAACTACAAGCATGACGAGCGGATGGAAGGGCACAGCAGGGCGACGAATGCTCATGCCGCGGGACACCGCCGCCCGATTCAAGCGGGAATTCGAGGAGGAATACGGCAACACGAGCCTACCCTTCTACGAAGGCGGTTTCGCACAAGCCCTCGACCTAGCCAAAAAGGACCTCAAGTTCCTCCTGATCGTGCTCATGTCACCCGAGCACGACGAAACGGAGTCCTTCATCCGGGACACCCTACTATCCCCCGAAGTCGTCTCCTTCATCAACGACCCAGCGAACAACATAATCCTCTGGGGCGGCAACGTCCTCGACTCGGAGGCCTACCAGGTCGCCGCCGAGTACAACTGCACCAAGTTTCCCTTCTCGTGCCTAGTATGCCTGACCCCCAAGGAGGGCAGCACCCGCATGAGCATCGTGAAGCGGCTCGTCGGGCCCCTCTCGCCCTCGACGTACCTAGCCGAGATCCAAACCGCCATCAACAAGTACGCGCCCGACCTATCCGGCGTGCGCGCCGAGCGCACCGCCCAGGAGGTCGCTCGCAACCTGCGCACGGAACAGGACTCGGCGTACGAGCGCTCGCTAGCGCGGGACCGGGAGCGCGCGCGCCAGCGTCGCGAAGCCGAAGCGGCCGCCGCCCTCGCCGAGAAGAAAGCCCGCGAAGAAGCCGAGGCCTTGGAGCTCCGCGCGCGGCAGCGGGAGCAGTGGCGGCGGTGGCGTGCGACGACTATCGCCCCCGAGCCGGATGCGGCGAACAAGGATGTGGTGCGGCTCGCTCTCAAGATGCCGGACGACAGTGCGGGACGGATAGTGCGCAGGTTCGCTAGTAGCACCACGATGGAGGAGCTGTATGCGTTTGTGGAGTGCTATGATTTACTTGCTAGTAGCAGTGAAGAAGCAGAAGACATGGATGAGAAGACAGATCGGGAACCGCCTCAGGGTTATAAGCATGAGTATCAGTTCCGCGTTGTATCACCCATGCCGCGGGTGGTCTACGGGCCGGACGAGAATGCCACGCTTGGGGGCACGGTCGGGAGGTCGGGTAATCTGATCGTCGAGAGTATAATCCCTGATGAAGGGTCTGATGATGATCATGATACTGAATAGTAGATGATTATTTAGAATAGCAGTCTTGCGTGGAAAATTATTATAAAGATATGTGAATCGTCGCCATCGCATACGTATATTAATATGGCGTTATATGTGTCCTAATATGATAATATAATACAAGCCATTGACCAGTAGCTACGCTGCTAACCCAGATTCTAAAGCAGCACTACGCCTTTTACGCCAAGTAGGTACCTTAGGTAGGTAGGTATACTATTATGGACTCATCGTGATCCTGCTAATGAGCCTCTCAACGTCTCCCAAGACATTTGTTAGTTTACCTCTAAGTTACCTTGTTTTTAATCCAAAAATTGGCACCCGAGAATAATGTTCATGTTCACAAGTTAGTTTCACGGAAGCTTTCGTCGTGCATAACTACCACGACAGCTTTCGATGAGCGGAAGAAAAACCACGATGCAATATGGCCGGGCAACACAGCTGTATTAGAGTATGAGCAATTGAATACAAATAGCTAATTTTTGTTGGGTGTTGTTTACCTGTTCAGCCATCGAACGGCTCCTCTCGTCTTCCCAACCCCCTTGATGTACGCGGCCTAACCGCAGAAGGAGAGGCCCGAACCAACTTAGGAAATGTTGAATGGGAGATATTCCGCCTCTCCACGAAACACATATTCGTGGCTCTCTTTAGGCACAAAGTTGTCTCCCCTATATAGCACATAATCAGCAACTAGGACGCTGAGCTCATCAGATTCTCAGTGACCCTGCTGATTATCCTTCGCAAATCTCTGGTGAATTCGGGCAATCTGTTCGTCGACATTGACACTCTGCATATGATTGATATGTGCTGGATTCCTGCCTTCAGGATTACCGTCGAAGCTGTTCAGTGCCGCCCGTTTTCTTCTCGCCATCTCTTCTTCTGAGATAGGTTGTCCAGTGACGCCGTCGAACAAGTCTCCTCGCTGGCTAGCGAATCGTTTCAAATTGTTAGCAACGTCAGAATGTAATAGATTTGTCGTAGCATATCGAGACTCGGCTTTCGCCTTTTGTTCCTTCCATTGAGGGTCCAGCAACTCTATTCTCATGTGCGCTTCTAATTCGTTCATCGGAATCTGCTGGTGGCAATTCGGGCAAAGAGCCATCTGGGTTCCTTGCCGGTTAGCCGCTCGCGCTGCAGCACGGGGAACGTAATTCTCCTTGATCTTCATAGGAGCAGCACCACCCTTAGCCTGCTCTTGGGCATGTTGCATGCGCAAACGAGCCTCTTCTCTTTCCCGTATCCGCGCTGCCTCCTCATCTTCTTGAGTACCGTTCGGACGCGGAGGTGGAGCCATCTGATACGCAGCTTGAGGAGGCGTTGGGACCGAGGGATGGGGTTGGACTCCAGGAACATGTTGTGTTGGCTGTGCGGGATGATGTGGAAGGTTGTAATTCGGCGGTGCTGGATACGCATTATAGGCGTTGTCGTCGTCTGTAGGCATGGCTTCCTCAATACGCAGGTTAGCACTGACAGAAATCTTAGCCTTCTGCTCAAGGGAAGCGTATTGTAGTTCGGAGAGGGATGTCGGCGGGGGAAGGTTTGCTTGGTCATCGGCTTCGGTGAAGACGACGGTTTCAACGACAACAAAGTCGTGCCAGTCGATCTGAGCATATGATAACCGTTCCTTCTCTTCCTCTTCCTCTTTCTTCTGTTTCTCATCTTCCTGGTGCTTCAACCACTCAGCCCTCTGTCTAGCACGACCCAGTATGTGGAATTTATCATCGACATTACGCTGAAGCTCAGCCATTCTTTCTTGCTGGACCCTCCCCCCTTCGCCATCGATACCACCGGCTCGTAGGAGCGAAGAGTACTGATCAATAAGGTGCTGGAAGAAATTGTGAAGACTGTGATTCGGTCTTAGGAAGTCAAACTGATAATTCCCAGCCTCCCTTTGGGAGAGCGCGGTCATGAACTGCCTGCCATTCTTTGCGACAAACAAAGCAGTCAGTTTCACAACCTCGAGATCCTGGGCGCTGATGTTGGGCATACGCGCGGAGAATTGGAAGTCTGGAGGCTTAGGAGGACCAGCAGGTTTCTCTTCGACAACAGCAGCAGCTTCGCCTGCTCGGCCAGCGGCAACAGCGGTGCCACGGCCCTCCTTGATCTCGCTTAGTCGCCATAGGTAATAAGGATTGTATGGGTCGGCATTGCTAAGGAAGCTGAATTTAGGGTTGTGTTTTTCCTTTTCTCGGATACGATCTTCGAACGCGATACCATTTCTAGCTACAAAGCCGGCTGTCTTCTCGAGGATAGCTTTAGATAGGTTAGCTCAGCGCATGTGGAAAAAGGCCACGAAAGACTCACTTCGGAATTCCTTTGGCGGCAGGACAATACCCTGAGGAGGCTTTATGTCATCTAAAACCGCTGCTGCATCACCATTAGTATTGGTAGCCATTTTGATGGCAGTCTAAGAGCCTCCCTTGAGACGTGCGGGCGTAAAGTGCGGTTGTGGAGGCTACAGCAACTAAGGTATTGGTCAAGAAATGTAGTGATGTCGCAGCAAGAGCTCCAGCAAAATTATCGTCAAGGCTGGTTTTACTTACTACGGTAGGTAAGTGCACGGTTCGACGACGGAATCCATTGGATGAGTCCATAAACGGATTAGAGATAACCCGTGAATTGAACCAATCAAATGGGTCAAAGTTCTTTGAAACAAAATTTGGATCCTGGTCTAGTACCGTTGTATTTTCCGTAATTTACAAGGACATTTTCAGCCGTGTACCTAAAAGATTTAGAACTATATGCACATGTAAACTCCATTAAATACATATACCCACAAAGTCTACGAAAGAATGAGTTATAAATTATAATTTTCATAATATATAACGATACTGATAGATAAGCATACTCTTTCAGTCAATATCAAGTTTTTGAGATAACTCTTTGGAAATATCCATATCACACGATATATATGAATAGGTACATAGATAATGAGTACATACATGTATCCATATGTGTTCTCGAACAAAAGACGGAATTGCGGGGCACCCTAAGCTGCAAATTCGCGTCAAGCAAACTTTAGGTACATGTACCTAGCGCGAAGCTCACTAAAAGGCTCGTAACGAATTAATTCATCAAATGGGGGGGGGGGGGGGGGCCGTCCTGTCAAATGCAAATGCAGTTGCAGCTGAATTCTTTTTTTGGGTCCCCAGAATCTACCAGGTAGGTACCTAACATCCTACACTGAAAGAGACCCAGACCCCTGCGCTAATCCGCCAATTCGGATAAGGCCACTGTAGCATCTAAATGATTGCGCGTATGAACCATGTAACTTGAATTTTGACGGCTGCTGGTTGGTGCAAGGACTAGAACAACTGAGCAGCAGAAAGCTCAAAAATAAAATTCGACGCTGTATTCACCATCTCGCACCTCGCACCACCGCCCCTTAACCCCTTCAGCCCTTCTAAACCCCCAATCCCGCCGCAACTGCGATCAAAGGGGGGAATTCTCTCAATTCTTAATCATCCCGCTTCTTTGAATGGGATTTTCATTGTTCTATTGTCCTTTTGTAATGATCCGTTCTACTTCTCGACTTTCATTAATCAACCTGAATTTCATTCTCCGGTGCGATACTAGTGTGGCGTAGCGCAAAGCTCGACCCGACACGATCGAGTCCTAAGAAGAGGCCACGAACACCTCTTTGCTTTTTTCCCCCCTTCTTCAAGTCAACCTCAACGACTTCTTACACCAACTGTCTCCAGCATAGGTTGACCCAACATGGCGAGGTCTAGTTCGGCGAAGCCGCCTTCTACGAAAGGCGGCTCCCATACACCCCCGAAACCCAAGAATAAGGTCAAGAAGCAGCACGATGACTATACTTCAGAAGGTGTCCAAGATAACGATATCTTCTTGCTACCAATTTCTGATTACCAGGTTATGCTGGTCCTGACCATTGTTGGAGCTATTGTGCGATTGTTCCGCATCTACCAACCCACGAGTGTCGTCTTTGACGAAGTCCAGTACGTTTTCCCGGTCAGCTATAGGTATGAAGCTACTATGTATTCTAACATGATATACTCCGTATAGCTTCGGCGGATTCGCGAGCAAGTATATCAAGGGCAAATTCTTCATGGATGTTCACCCGCCGTTAGCCAAACTACTCATTACACTATTCGGATGGCTTGCTGGGTTCAATGGCGATTTTGATTTCAAGGAGATTGGAAAGGACTATCTCGAGCCTGGTGTTCCATACGTGGCCATGCGATTGTTCCCCGCCATCTGTGGTATCTTCTTGGTCCCGACTGTCTTCTTGACTCTAAAGGCAGCTGGTTGCCGTACTGCCACTGCCGCCCTTGGTGCCTCTTTCATCATCTTTGGTAACGTTCCCCAGTTCAGATTCATTCCATTTCGAACTTCAACTTATACGTGATACAGAGAATGGTCTTCTTACCCAAGCCCGACTGATCCTTCTCGATTCCCCACTCGTCGCCGCGACTGCGTTCACTGCTCTTGCCTTCACATCCTTCACCAACCAGCATGAACAAGGACCATCTAAGGCATTTGACGCAAGCTGGTGGTTCTGGCTCGTCATGACTGGTCTGGGAATGGGAATTACCGTCAGCATCAAGTGGGTCGGCCTCTTCACGATCGCCTGGGTTGGAATCTTGACTCTCATACAACTATGGGTGTTACTTGGCGACACCAAGACTGTTACCATGCGCATCTTTGCGAAGCACTTCCTTGCCCGCGCTTTCTGTCTAATCATCATCCCGGCCACTTTCTATATGGCCATGTTCGGTATCCACTTCCTCTGCTTGGTGAATCCCGGTGACGGTGATGGATTCATGAGCTCCGAGTTCCAGGCTACCTTGAACAACAAGGGCATGCAAGATGTACCTGTCGATGTTCTTTTTGGCAGTCGCGTCACCATCCGACATGTCAACACTCAGGGAGGTTATCTTCACTCTCACCCCCTGATGTACCCAACAGGCAGTCAGCAGCAGCAGGTCACCCTTTATCCCCATAAGGACGACAATAACATCTTTTTGTTCGAGAACCAGACTCAGCCATTAGATGCTAACGGTGAACCTATCAACGGCACTCGCGCTTGGGACAATGTGAAAAACATAACCGAGAACTACATCAAGGACGGTGATGTTGTCCGGCTGTACCACCTAGCCACTCACCGCCGCCTCCACTCCCATGATGTTCGACCACCTATCACTGAGGCTGATTGGCAAAACGAAGTATCTGCCTATGGATACGAGGGGTTCGCTGGTGATGCCAACGATTTGTTCCGTGTTGAAATCGTCAAGAAGCAGTCTCTAGGACCAGTTGCCAAGGAACGTCTTCGCACCATTCAGACCAAGTTTAGGCTCATTCACATAATGACTGGCTGTGCCCTCTTCTCTCACAAGGTCAAATTGCCGGAATGGGCATCTGAACAGCAAGAAGTTACTTGCGCGAAGGGCGGCACCCTTCCCAACAGCCTGTGGTACATTGAATCGAACGCGCACCCCGCGCTGCCTCCCGATGCCGAGAAGGTGAACTATGTCAACCCCGGTTTCTTCGGCAAATTTTGGGAATTGCAGAAGGTCATGTGGAGGACAAACGCAGGCCTGGTCGAGTCTCATGCCTGGGATTCTCGCCCCGAGTCTTGGCCAATTCTTCGTCGTGGTATCAACTTCTGGGGCAAAGACCACCGTCAAATATACTTGATGGGTAACCCCATCATCTGGTATACAGCAACTCTTGCCGTCATTGTTTACGTGCTCTTCAAGGGTATTGCGGTTCTTCGATGGCAACGCAGCTGTAACGACTACTCAAACGTCAACTTCAAACGATTCGACTACGAGATCGGAACTTCAGTACTCGGATGGGCTCTACACTACTTTCCGTTCTACCTGATGCAGCGCCAGCTCTTCTTACACCACTATTTCCCTGCATTGATTTTCGCCATCATGGCATTCTGCCAGATTTATGACTTCGCAACAGCTCGACTTGCAGCTGTCAGGGAAAACTCCATTGTCAACAAGGCCGGTGTTATTGCACTCCTGGCTATTTCTGCCATTGTCTTTGCCCTGTATTCACCCCTTGCGTATGGAAACGCCTGGACCAAAGCTGAATGCAACCGTGTAAAGCTGTTCAATACCTGGGACTGGGATTGTAATACTTTCTTAGAGAGCGTGAGTATCCCTCCCCAAGGCATGCCGTTGAGAGGACGAGGTTAAATATAAACAACACGTATGTCCCTGTCTCTATCTGGACTATTCAATACGGATATAGAGTACATATGAAAAAGTTTAGATATTTCTAAATGGGCAGTTTACTAATCATATTGCCTATATAGTACGACGCATACTCATCGCTTGGCGCGACTCCGAGCTTCTCTCAGACCCCTCAATCCGTTGCAGGTAACAAGCAGCCACCAGTTCAACAGCCTCCGGCCGGGAATAACCAGGAAGCACCAAATGCGGGCATCTCAGGGGCACCCAGATTTGAGCCACAAGGTCAACGAGTGATTGGACGAGAGGAGCGCGTCGAATACCGAGACCAGGACGGCAACATTCTCAACGAAGAACAGGTTAAGGCCCTAGAAGGCAAGGTCGAATTCAAGACTAGGTACGAAACGAGAACACGCGTAATCGACGCCAATGGCAACGAAGTCGAAGTGCCAGTAGAAGAGCTAGCCGCTGCCGGCGTAGCGCCGCCTCACCCTGATGTTCAGGGAGCCAACCAGGAGACTAAGCAATCAGTCAAGGATGATCCGATACCTAAGGAAGCGTCATCGAGTAAGGATGGCGAGAAGGAAGCCGAGAGGTCGATTCCCAAGCCTGCTAGCGAAGGCAATGAGGCGACAGTTTAAACTTCTTATCCCGTCCCATCCGCCCCTAATTTGACTTCACGTCCAATCGCATTGTAGGATCATGACGAAGAAAAATTCTCCACTGGTTTTTGTTCTTTCTGAATGTATAGCATCCGGCGGTGTCGGACGGCGTGTCTGCTGGGCTCATGTATACCACCATACTAATGAAGATCACGGAGGGGCAAAAAACTTGGGGGAATGCTGAATGCAAACAAAAAAGAAGTTAAGAGAGGATATCGGCGTGATGGTCCTGCAAAGACTCGAAACTACATGTCAGTTACACTTGCTGATCGCTACCTATTTCCTTTAATCTGAAGATTTTCACTATGATTATATGCCTTCAATTAGCAAGAAAGAGACGATGCAAAAGTATTCGTCATTATGATCAAGAGTAGAAGGGTTATTATCATGCATCTCCAACAGGGATAACTTGTGACTAGCTTTCAACGGCCCGAAGCTCCGTCGTACGGAAATGAGGGCATATAGTCCGAATTGCTAATCGCGACAGATCATTCCAGGCATTCAGATATATATGTAGTGTGTTCCGACTTCGTCCAGCAGCCTCGTAAATGTGCGGGGAGATCTTATATACCATTTAAATAACCTAACAGGGCCTTGAAACAATTAAAAAAAAGATTCGGGGCCGCTTGATCTAATCCAATCGTAAACCTCAGCCGTCCCTCTCGATGTCGCAGAAAACTGATGTCTTGATATCGTGCCATTGCGGCGCCGCAAAACGGACCGTAGTTTTGCGTCCGCCAGAACCACAAGCGACACCGGGTCCGATAGACATTGATCTCTGCCATTGCCATGCATGCCGTCATAGCAGCGGCTTACTATGTGTCTCGTACGCACCCATCCAAACACCGCGATCCCTAAGCGGCCTTAGGATATACCCTAGTGAGTCGGCGCAGTCATCTTCTAGGACTACTCTTACTCGCTACTTCTGCGATACTTGTGGCTGTCACGTCTTTCAGCGCAAACAAACCTCTCCTAATAGTAACGAAGAAGTTGATGGACTGTGGTCCGTGGCTACGGGTATTATCATTGGGCGAGATAGAACTGGAAATGATGACGAGTCGGTTGAAGCTGTTGATGCAAGGGAGGAGCCGCTCCTAAGAAACGCCAGGCATGTTTACACTGCCGACACTAAAGATGGCGGGTTATCCCCATTCATCAATGTAGACTCTGTCGATGAGCTGGGCGGGCCGGAAAGGCATGGCCATGAGGAACCACCGTCACCACACGTCTCATCGAGCCAAACAAGAGATGAAGAGGGTAAAGACATACTACAAGCGCACTGCTACTGCAAGAACGTGCGCTTCTACATCACGCGCCCCGACGCATCAAGCCGACTCCCGCACTCCGGCTTTCCGGACCTCATGATACCATTCAAGACCTCGCCTCGCGAGATAATCACCAACCCGCAAAACGAAAAGTGGTGGCTCTGTCCACACGGCGACCCGAACCCGACCAAATATCTCGCCGGCACTTGCGCCTGTCAGTCCTGTCGCCTGACCTCCGGTTTTGAGATCCAGACATGGGCGTTTGTGCCGCGGACTAATATTTTCTTCCTTCCCCCTAACTCCTCATCTTCTTCGCCTGCTTCGTCTGATGCTATCCCGCTTGACTTCACCACCCTCCCACCAGGTATTCTCCAAAGCCACCAGAGTTCCCCCGGCGTCTTACGCGAGTTCTGCCCGCGCTGTGGGGCCACAGTGTTCTGGCACGACCGCTGGCGACCCGATCTCATTGATGTTAGTATTGGGCTCCTAGATGCGCCTGAAGGAGCGCGGGCGCAGCGATGGTTGGAGTGGTGGTATGGGAGAGTTAGCTTTGAGGAAGATGCCGACAACGGACGGTTTGGGGAGGTGGCGAGCTGGGCGAGAAACCTGGTAGGCAGTCTGGCTCAGGGGTTGAAGCGCTGGGAAGATGGGAAAGGGGAGGGGAGTTGAGGTCGGCGAAAGGAGTTATGAATGAAATTATTGGATGAATCTACTTGGCCAGATTCTGGTTATTTTGTTCTGACGACCGTTTCGTTCGGATATGACTTTTTACGTGTGCTTCGCTTATACCACTCACTATTCACGTTCTAGGACCGTCTTAGCCTAGAAGTTGGAAGTTCTCGACAATCTACATTATATTATAACCCGCAATGTCACTAACTACCTAGTCAATATATCATCGTGATATGCCTGATACTCAGCAGAGCTTATTTCACAGATCTGCTTCCCAGCTTCAGCAGACTCTATCTAAATCTCTTCAACGTAGTAATCAGCAAGTCACATTACATTCACGTCAGTTACAACATCCGTAACTTAAGCTCTAAAATAATTTATCTAGAATTGAGGGAGGAGAGAGACACTTGCTTTCACGACTTCTGAACTTCCGACAACCCTAGGAGTTTGCAAGTAGTATTGTCATTATATGAAGATTCAGCAAATATTTCTAGCCCTTAGCTATAATAGATAGAACTTCGATCTTGATTTCCCTTCTATCGTATATTTTTCGCATTCTGTCTCCTCTACCTACCAAGTCTACCTATTTAGGGCAACTTCCACCACCCCCAGCCAGTGTCCGAACGATATTAGCACGGATCATCCATCCGATTCCGTCGGTCCAGCCAAGCAAAAATATTATTTCACCGCATGATCCACCGCACCAAGTGCGATGACGGACAAGAGCAAAAAAAATGCAGTTGGGGCTCAACCGGGATTTGAACCCGGGACCACTCACATTATCTCGTTATGCGAGATGGGATTCACGATCCAGTGAGATTGGAATCGTACAGACCCGAAGCGAGTATCCTACCACTAGACCATTGAGCCTTGCTTTGATGCGATTGGCTGAAACGCTGTTGTTTGGCTCTAAGGCCGCAATTCTAGTTGTTTACGCCGCTTCTTCTGACTGAAGAGGCTGAGCAAGTCAGCCAGAAAACAGGATTTATTTGACCTCTAAGAGAATTACATCTACAGTAAATCATGGCATATGGCGAAATGACTTTTTTTCTGGAGTTTCCTCTTTCTGGCAATACGATTAATTATGAGGTAGGCTTAGAGTCTTCTCAGAGAGTCAATTGCCAGCACAGGATGACATCCTCTCACAATAAACCATATGCACAATATACTCCCTAATTGGCACCACGACTCATTCACATGAAACTCGTTCCGAATTCGAAAGACCCGATTATTGATAATCGACGATTCCAATGGCTCTATCACGAGTCGCTCGAGACTGCTACTTCCGATACCTACTACCAGTTAAACAACTAGCATGAATACGTCGCAAAAGAAAGCAAGCCAGATCGTGGCGTAGCCTCATAGGCCAACTCTACTGTTCTTACCTCAGTTGTTTATGATCTTCGGGATATGATGTAGGGATGAGCTGATGTCTAGTATCATTCAATTCCTAGTACAGGAAGGTATCTTCGAGATAGATATGAAAGCGACAGTAATTCTCATGACTCACTGGGCTAGCTGAGTTGTGCGCAGCTTAGTCATTGTGTCGAATCATACCGGCAGAGAGATCCCCAAAGCCACTCAAGATACGCATTTTTCGCCACCGAATTGCCTATCTCTCCACACGAATATCTTCTAAATAGACGGCCGACACCGGGTGAATACATATTGCGAGTAGGATATGAGTACCTAAGGTATCGACAAGGTTGACGTTGATGATAGTGGCAAAAATGCTCGTGCGTAACCGTGCTTCGCAAGACAAAAGTTTTTAGTTCAACATTCTATCATCGCGCTTCTCATCGAAGATCAGTACCCTCACTAAGGGCAAAAAGAAGAACCAATGGTCCCAGAGAGGCTCGAACTCTCGGCCTTCGCATTATTAGTACGACGCTCTAACCAACTGAGCTATGGGACCAGACCAGAGGTTCTTGGATGAGCTCTCGTGCTGTTAATGGGGTTAACATATGCCGTACGGGGTGAAGTTGAGAAAATTTTCTCTCCAAACGGCCCGGACTTCGTGGGATGGGACGGATCCATAGTGAACACCACGCGGCTCAGAAAAGGTACGGACGGATAGCAAACATCTAGTCCTAAACTAGGAAATCTAGGGCTCCACAAGCTCATATTTAGCAGAGATAGACATTTCTTATCAAGATATTTGGTTAAACCCCTTGTATTTCCTAGTGGGCATTGATAATAGGCCTATCTTCTTTTCTCCCCTCTCAATTACATGGCAGTTCATTTAGTGGGCGAGAAGCCTGGATTGAGAGCATCTGTAGAGATATCATATCACCTCGCACATAGTCTCTGGAATAAGCAAATATACCCGAGGAGATAGTGATAAGATAGCAAGAGTATGTATTCCAGGCGTATAGAACGTAATTAGTCATGTTCTCGAACTGGCGTGTCTCCACATTGTCTCTTCTCATGCTTCATTACTCGCCCTTGTTCATTAACTCCACCAAAACGTCTCAATTAGGACTAAGAATGAAAATTCTGCTCTCTTCCTCTCCTTCTTGATACCTTCTTACTTAAGACGACTAGAACAATCCGTAAACATCGCCGTCCATCGGTAATCTCGCCAGTGGGTGTTTCACAAGCATCAGTGGTTTAGTGGTAAAATCCATCGTTGCCATCGATGGGCCCCGCGTTCGATTCGCGGCTGATGCATTTTTTTTTGGTATTTTTACCTGATCTATTGATCTCTCCCAGATAATTTTTGCTTTTGATTCCGGAGAACTCGTAGATAACTAGTATGAAAGTCCCCGTAGAATACCAGTAGCCGTAAATAGACTGGATGTTCTAGCAGAAGTACGTACACTGCGTTTACAGATTTCCAGTGCCATCTGTGACAAGGAGTTGGTAGACAAGTCCGCACGTAATGCTATGATCATTGTAATCTATTGTAACACATGCATAATGACTCGAGGGAGGCTCTAGGATAGGTGGTACGCGGTGATTTAGACGATAACGACTATTAAGGCCAGTCCTGCTCTATGTATCAGCAAGCCCCCGAGTCCATGATCTACGAATTATCATTGGTTTGTGGATACTTAATAAATATGTATATGCTGGGATATTACGAAAATTAGGTAACTATCTTGAGGGATCTTAGCTTTTGACTAAATACGTAGCATACGAGTCATAGCCACAGTTCTCTAGAGTCTAAGTGCGGGCGACGTTAGAGCAAGAGAGATTCAACCAGTACTACATGCTACGTAGGCTGTATACTAACGTTGTCTTCATAACTTATCCGGGCCGAGTAGTTCTGAAATTGCCTTGACCTGGATGGATAGCAGGTAGGAGACATAATTTTTAGTTACGAGATTGTAACATAATTATAGCCTTCATACGAACTCGAGGGTAATTCCGGGCAGATCTCACGGATCGGAGCCGGAGATGACTGTGACTTGACGTTGTTATTCTCCGTGCTCCGGATCCGCACGCGCGTCCTTAATCATGACGGTCCGATCCTTTTCATGTCATTATGGAGATATGTCTCGGGATGTCTCGGTAGGAGCCCTTAAGCCGGAATGAACCGGCCGGATCTTCCATGCCCGGCATCACCCGAATATCACCGGGTCTTCTCGGCAAGATCAGGGTAAAGGGCGCAGCCACAGCGAGGTAGTCCTGCATGTAGGACTCTTACTTACCGTATTCTACCTATGGACATCACGGGGGCGAAGCAAGGAGGCCACCCTCATACGTAATCCGTAACATGATCTAGATGTTACTGAGGTCTTCTCCGGAACTTCCCCTGAGATGATTCAACCCGTACAAGATCCGGGATATCCCTCACCTGCGTAGTGGAAAATCTCGGCATCTACCACCCGATCCTTCATCGTGTCATATTCGCACATCTAGCCCTATACAATATGGAAAATCCCGACGGGATGAACCGTCACCGAACCAATGCCGTGACGTCCCATGCCACCCACCCTCACTTCCATGTGCTAGCCCGTGAAGAACCCATGATCGAGCAAATACGAAGAGATTCAAGACATCCTCATCGGCGAGAAGGGGGAACTTACAGAGCCATGCCTACCCGCCGAGCCCAACGAGGACATTTAGGCACGTAAGCAGCACCAGGCAAGATGACTCCTGATTTTCCCGTCCCAGGAGAACGTATATAGTATAAACCGTTCCAACGTAGCGGTACGGTAGCCAAGATAGAATAAGCTTTTCGCATGCACCATCGAGGGTTACGCGGCATGATTGACACTACCACGTACGTAGTGTCTTGATGTTATTTACCGGTATATGTCTGTCAGGCAATGCAAGCGCATGTAATATGATGCCATGTACGCCAGTACCATAGTCTGCACTGTATACCACAGTATTGTATGTAGGTACATATCTACGCAGATGGTAGGTAGCGATAGGCATGGTAGCTCTGCATGGGGTGACATGACATGGCAGGGCAGGACTGTCAGAAGCCGGGCCAGACATGTGGAAGAGGTTGGCCCCCAGAAACTAATAAAGCCCCGATGCGCATGGCTCGAAAGAGAAATAGATCATATATCATGTCACACACCGACACAAACACACTCGCATGACACACACTACCCCATCCTTCCACTTTTCTTCCTACTGAAGATTTTGATAAAAACAATCCTCTCACGAGTAGGATATTTGATTATTATAGCTCAGCCCAATCACCTCGGATTATTATAACTCAATCGGTAAGGGAGGGTAAGGCAGAGGACGGATAACGGGTGGCGGAATGCTGTAGTAGGCGTTTCGAACAACGAAGTCTCGAGGAAGTATCGAAGACTTCTCGAAGACTTCGTCGGCTGAGCTATACAACAAGGGAAATATGTCACACTCACCATTAACTTTCTGAGTCAACCTGACTAGTCAATCCAATTGTGCTTGCTCTAGGCCGTTCTTCGCCACGCTTATTCAAGGGTCAAAGATCTCGCGCATATGTACGGCATCTAGATGCGAAATCGCACAGCAGCGTAAAGCAAGAGATGGCGAGCACGTTTTCAATTTGACGGCCGTATCGAATAAATATCTCGTCCGCGACGAGTTTTCCGTCTTTTAATCTGTTTACTTGACGCCGGGTCCTGTATCTATGATATGTATGTTATGTAATTTCCAAGTCCTCTCGAAGATGCGGCTCTCTTGGCAAGGAGATGCCAAGAGACGGGCATCTCGCCAACAGCCGTCTTGCAGGCTGGGCATTCGAGATTCTGGGGACACCAGGGAAAGCGGACCTGACTAGGCGTTCTTGGGTGTTCTTCCGATATTTCTGACGTCGATTCTTGTGTACGAGGTATTCTGTGTTGTCCCGTATATAATTAAACCGTACTGTACTGTCACTGCACGATTGCACATGCTATAACGCAGAGGGCATCTTCCGCGTATAGTGCACAGCATATGTAGGGTCTCAACGTACCTCATACAAAAACGTGTGCGTGTGACTGCAGGCGATCAAGCTATGGCACAGGCTATTCTGTACGACGACAGGTAGGCGACCGATCCCATCCCAATCCTTACATAGCGCATCATCAGCTGCCATGCATTCCCACTGCCGCGACCGCTTAGATCAAACTAATAGTATCGGTACCAGTGTACTGCAGTACTGTAGCAGCAGGACCCAGTAGGTCCCTAGGAGATACCAAAAACGGTGCTGCTAGTTCAGAATTTGGAAAGCCGGCGCAGCGCAGCCTCTCAAAAAGCCCCCACGTAAGTGGAAGTGTTCCAGTCAATCGAAATCCATCCATGTCGTAATTGTATGGTCACCCGCCGAAGGAAATCCGCGGCCCCTTAATGAACGGGCGGTCTGGAATTACCATAGTAAATTCTCGTGATACCAGACCCCTTCGTGGATAGGATTCATCAGATGCGCAGGCGCGAGGCGATATGAATCGCAGGATAGGATGAGATGAGATGTACGTTAGAAGATAGGGTAATCGGTATGTAGGTAAGCCCCCAATCCCACCGCAACCGTGGATCGCCGATTTTTACTATTCTCAAGCCGGGCAAGCGTAAGCAAGGCAAGTAGGAAGGCCGTAAAGCGATCCTGTTCACCGGCCGCTCGCAACTTGCAGATGTAGGTAAAATCCCATCGTCACGGCGGGCACGAATCAGCACGAAGCAGGGTCCCCGGACCCCCCGCCCCAACAGCGAACGGGTCGAAGGGTAGAAGGAGGAACGAGCACACAACGATGATGCGGCAAAAGCGGCAAGCAAGCGCGGGAAAGGGATGAACCATTCTAGCTAAGCATGTTAGTGTAGGCAGACTAGCTAGCGTGAAGCAATCGTCTGAGAAACTTGTTAGCCGGGGGGGTGTTCGTTTACGTGGTATCGGTACCGAAGCGGCCGGGGGAATGGGGAAAACCATACAGGAATTCCGATATCTCTCAACATTGGATTTTCTCTCTCATGGATTATGCCCTGAAACCAACTATACGAGCATACAACATGCCCGCAATAGGCAATTGACTCGACGGTCCATATTACTATAACAAATCGTCACTGTCGTATCCAGACCGTTGCGGCAGGCAACGCAACTTCACAAGCGCGGAAAAGGAACAAAAAAAAAGGGACAGAGAGAGTCGCAGCAAAAGCTGAAGCTGGCTTTTCCCCCACACGTGGTCGCACAACACACATCATGTCAAACCCTATTCCCTGCTGATGGTCTTAGGTGTGGATTGCCGAATCCGGACTGCTTGCCCAACATTGACATCTGATTGGCCCATGACATTTACAAGGGTCCGAGTCTCTTTATCAAGAAGGTATCGACTTTTGTACAGTACCTCCATTTTATCGAGTGCAACCTCCCATACATGTATATCGTAAAGTACAGCGTAAAGTACCAAGTCTTAGGTAACCTAAGTGTGGAAACAAGCAGCAGCAGCAGGGCGATGCATCATGCAGAACCTGCATTGAGAAAAGGCTTGTTTCTGCTTGGCTACGACGCTAGACAATTTGGAAGTGTAATAAGCAATTGGAAGTAGAGCCGATGAAGATTGACGGAGCCACGAGGACCACCCATTGGAAACCCGTACTCTCGGGAAAATTCGTGGTATGGAATGATTCAACGAAGCTGAATGAGTAGTAAAAATGAATGACGACGGCGCTAGAAACTGTTGCATGTTGTTTGCTTTCCAAGCTTATCAGCTCCTCCTTACTACACCTAGTCAAGTTAACCTTCTGGCCCTTCTACGGCCCAGCTATCAGCGCGAGACGCCGATGCCGAGGGTGCCGAGAAATTTTCTAATCTGGGGACCTCCCAATGTGATGTAGGTACCGCTCCCGGGACAAAGATTTAGAGGCAAATCTAAGATCCTCATCTCCGAAGAACATGTTGTCGCAAGAAATCACGTTTTTTTTTTTTTTGTCTTTGATAACGTGCAAATAAACTGGTGGTGTACCTTCAAAATTTTTAGAACTAATGCTAGAGAAAAATAAGCTGAGCACGCGATTAATCTCCGCTAGATAGTGGTTACAAAAGAGTACATTACTCGTGCGTTATGCAATTGAAGTTTGCATCTACATAGGACTCCACGGGTCCCCAACCTCCAATTACTGACGATAGTGGCGTTTTGGCGTAACCTATCAGTCAGACGTCAACAGCGCCACCCGAGCGATCTGTGTCGCGCCGGGGACATTGGATACCTACATTTTGTGGGGGAATGCAATGCATGTACGACCCAGCAGTGATGTATTTTTGTCCAGGACCTGCACGTTCTGGGTGTGACCAGCCTGCTTAGGGCGTGTCTGGCTAACATTGGTTGTAAGTTACAACACGCTGGTTGGATGCTGGGGCCTATTCAAAACAACTCTGTGACACTTTTAAACACGATGGCAGCATCAAGTAGCTTAAAGCAAATGAATTTATTTTCAATACATTCTATATTGCATAGCCATAGAGAGAAACTGTAGCACGATGGAAGCTTCTATCTAGCACTCGAGAAGTCTATGATTAATACTGGCAAATGATACTGATACGAGGCTAGCCTACCGCCTCGCACGTTCCTCAATGCACCTTTCAATTTTCTGGAATCATTTGTGAAACCACCTCCCGTAATGCTTATGCTGGTAACCGTGAGTATCGCGTGTCCGACTACTCAAATGCCGCATGCTTGAGACGCAAGAAAACATGACGAAGGAAAGGGAAAATTGCTATGTACGGTGTTGACACCAATACTTTATATCCGTGGCCACGTCAAGCTATGCAAATCGCCGTTGAAAAAACCATATCCTCCCGTCCACCCTAATCCTAGGGGATGTTGCCGTAAAACGCCTTTGTCTCGACGTAAAAAAATTGGTTCAAAGTATATGTGACCGAAAGAAAAAGATGTGAACGATTTGTGAATCATCCATCACCTCAAAGAGGATATTAAAACTTGTTCGTCATCCTCCTTAGTAGCCAGGTTTGCCTGGCATAGGGGGTAACCCATGTCCCGTGCTCGTCGGTGGCAGGTGGTTGTGGCAGAAGATCTTGCCCATACTCGACTTCATACAGTCCTTCTTGGAAGCATCGATGAATTTGACCGGATCCTCATAGCTCTCCAGTTGACAACATTCAACGTTCTTCATCCACCTGTTCGTGATTACGTCATTCATAGTGATGCGCTTTGTCGGGTCGGGATTGAGCATGTTCAGGAGGAGGCGTCGAAGAGGGGCAGGCTTAACAGCGAACTCGAAGGCCTCGACTTTAGGATAGGCATCCTTGGCTACGTCGTCTGGATTGGACGCCCTCTTCTTGTTAATCTTCTCCCAGCCGTTGACGAGTTCAAGATATGGCCTGGTCTGTCCTGGCAAATCTGCTTGTGCCTTCTCCCATAAATTGGCATTGAAAATGAGGTAAAGCATGACAATTGCTGAACTCCATACATCCAATGCGCGGGGGTCGTAGTCCGCTTTCTTACTGAGGACTTCAGGCGCGATGTATGGGAGACTGCCGCAGATGCCGGGTTTGCAGAGACGTATTTCACCCATTCCAATACCGCACTGACCACCTGCTTCCCGTAGACCAGGGTGTATGCCTGAGAAGACTTCCGAAACACCGAAATCCGTTATTTTTAACTTGCTGTCTTTCGTGATTAGAAGATTCTCTAGCTTGATGTCGCGATGGGCGATTCCGTTGGAGTGCAGGTAGTTGATTCCCTGGCAGAGCTGCTTGAATAAGCAGAGGCGGTCTGTTTCGCGTGAGTCGTCCTTGAGGTATTTCTTCGAAACCAAGGTGAATAGGTCTCCCTCTGAGCAGTACTCCATCACGTGATTCCAACGGCCATGGTTGGTACATAACCGAACAGTCTCGACGATATTAGGGTGATGCAGACTTTTGGCGATGCTGTACTCTGACTTGATCTTCTTTTCGTACTCCTCGACGGTTTCAGATGAGCTCTTGGAGCGGAATTCCTTGACGGCGTATAACTCTCCAGGGCTACCCTTGCGCACCATTAGTGTGACTTTGGAGGTTGCACCCTTGCCTAAATGTTTTCCATGCCGACCGAGGAACTTGTGTTGATATTCATACTCCTTCATGAGCTCTGCGACATCAACTGTGAAATCATCCGGGAGACTGAGACTCAATCTCCTGGCTTTCATGCCAGTTCCAGCATCCGGAGGAATTGCCCATGGTTGCCTTGTTAACTCTTCGTCGTTCTTCTTTTTCCGCTCTACGCTCCTTGTCCGTCGCAAGTGATTCCTACCCGGGAAACCTGGCACCTTACCACGTAAAGAAAAGCCAGTATTAGCCCTATTCTTCTTGGTGTGGTTTTCTAAAAAGTCGGTCGACGTTGGTATGGATATGCGATTTGTCCTGTCCTTAGAATTCGAAAGCGCTTCCACTTCAGAGGCGGGCGAGGGTGGGGTGTTAGATCTTGTCGTCGCAACCGATCTGTGATAGGAGAAACGTCGGCGGCTTGAATTGGGCGTTACCCTATTGGCAGAGGCGAGGGTGCTTTCAGAGGTACGTGCGTCATAGTTGGGGTCCTTAAATTCGGCCGGTGCGCCATTGCCATTCTCCCTTTCCCTCTCACCCACATGGTAACTATTCCGCTTAAAAATCGACATTGCCCTGGAAGAAAGTGTAGACAAAGTAGACGATGAACGTCGCGAAATGAGTCTTCGTGGCGATGACGGTCGGCGAGCAGATGTAGGCCTATTGTCTTTGCCTTGAGATTGGGACAGTGAAAGGGGTGTATTTAATGGCTCATCGGCCGCTACTTGTGTAATTGAAGTGGTAGGCGGCGGTGGGGGCGCATGTGACGGAGGTGGTATTAATTGTGAAGGAAGGGTGAGATGGGTCGGTGCAGGGTACAAAAGAACAGAATTTGCGACGTCTTTATTGACGATGTTCAAGGAAACATCAGTAGCTTCTTCTAAAACATCTGACGAGGAGGCGACGAGTTCATTAGTAACAGAATCGCGGCGCTGGTAAGTGTCGTTTTGTTCACAGTAACGGAAATCCCGTGATTGTCTCCCACTAACCGGAGTAACGGGTTCGTTGGAGAATGATTCACTTCCGGTTTCCTCGGGTTCCTCGTCACCTTCTTCGGGGATTGGACTGTTGAGGTCTAGAGGGTAACGCCGAAGTGACTCAATTGGGGTCGGATTGTGACTGCAATTTGCGGAACATGAGGAAGCAGTAGTGGTAGTAGTATTTAATGAAGTAGTAGAGGGTGACGGAGAAAGGTCTGTAGGTGGGATTATTAATTTAGCTACAAAATAAAACGATGGCCGCTGGAGGCTGAAAATACCTGAAGAAATTGTTGTGATTGTTGTCGACGCAGATGACGAAAGTCGCGTCGTAACAGTTGCAGCATCCGTCGCAAAAACAGTTGCAGTTGCTGTTGCAGATGCAGAAATTGTTGTCGTTGTTACAATGTCAGAGGAGGAAGGATGCAACGGCGGTTTTGAGGCGGATGAGCGAGAGGGCTGCGAGACCTGCAAGGGCGGCGAGTGCTGGGAGGGTAATAGCGATGACATCGCTAGAGGCAGGGTTTTTGGTTGTGGGGCTGCCATCGTTATAAATTGATTGGTACGAAGTACAGTACCGGTACAAAAAGAACGTCGTGGGGCCCGGGCTGGCAAGGCGCTAGGCTTTCTACGTTAGGAGCTGGGACCGCCAACCTACACGCTAGGCGCTTCTTTTCCTGCCTGGAGGGGTTACCGCCTAGGGGGGAAAGGAGGGTAGTGTAAGTGGTAATGCAGTTATTAATTAAGGCGTCCACAAATTCGGTTGGGACCTATGGCGGGACTTCGGCGGTGATTTGAGCGTTATTTTCCGCGTACACTCGAGTTCGGACCTGGAAAGGTCGTTGGATTTCTTGGATTTCTGCTTCTGTCCGAAAACGTAGACTGATCCGGCCAGACACACCAGCCCATATCCTAGCCTAGGCACGATTTCTTATCAAGTAACGTCGAACCAAGAGAACTAGTGGCTTAATTCGCCAAAGAGGCAAAAAACCGTCCTCGACCAATAGACAACTACTTAACTACTACTACTAGAAATGGCACTGACTGAAGTACCTCTCCTCGGTAGTCGGTAGTCGGAGTCGCTCGGTCGATTCGGCTTTCCGATGGTATCTCTTTATTATGTGGGAACTTTTTATTTCATAACGAGGCCGGTGCTTTTCTAACACGGTCAAGGACTCGGACCAGGGTAGATAAGGCGAGTTATAAGGGGGTTATCGTCAACGGTATAGCGAGAATGACAACCGGTGCTTCTTTCTCACTTTCGGATATGTCGAGTCAAATGCCCTAATAGTCGAGGCGGAGTCCGAAGAGATAAGGAACGAAAAGACGGAATAAGGGAATCAGGGGACCTGCACAGTTGTCTTGGCTTTCTCCGTCGAATGTTCGGTGCAGGTATTATATAACGAGTTGGTGGGTGGTCATGACTTATAAGCGGTAGGCTCCAAGGTCGTGGTTGCACACAGCGTAACAAGACCGCTAAGGTATCATAAAACGTCCCCAGAGATCTTAGGTTGCCTTGATGCCAAGGCAAGAAGAGTTGAAAAGGAAAATGCAAGATTGCCGGGGAAGGGGGTGGATGCTGATTATAATAGTAACAGAGTTAGGAGCTGAAGAACGGAGCGGACGTGGTAATGAGCGTATATCTGCGTCTAAGTCGAAAGCTTGCCCTCGTTGATCTTTGGCCAAAGTTGTAATGTGCATGCGAGCAGTCCACAAGTATGGCACCCTAGCTTCGTAGTATAGTGCGAAAGTGCGAAATATGAAGTATGATAAGTATAGTACAATACTAGAGGAAACATAAATCCTGGACTGCTAGCTGCATAGGACCCTGTTGAGGGGGTGGGCTAGACGAAGCGGCCTGCAGCAAAGGTCGAGCGAGTCCCGGTCAGGATCAAACTGAGGTTTGAAGTGCAGTGGTATAGGAAGACGGGTGTAAGTGGTAGTAGCGTGGGTTGCACAGCATGGGGAGAAAATGGCGAATATGCCCGGCTTAAGTTTGATTTTAAAACCCAAAGACCAGAAAAAAAGACTCAAGTCAAGAAACTGTAGAGGGGGGGCGATCTAAGATACTAGTACCTGTCTTCAATCTCGGACTTTCAATAGGGAATACTTGGCATACATATCTAAACAGCATCATACGTAGAGCGCCTTGTATTGATCTCTGGCTCTGGCTCCCTGTGAATCTGTTTGTTTAGTGGGACAATGTGTGCAGCGTAATTGCGCGGCAAAATCCATGCTGTCTTGGCGGTAACTCAGCGACAGTTACATAGACTAACTCTTCGTACAATACGGTACGTGGGAAGGGATGGATGAGATAGATCGGTGGTCAGAATGGAGAAACGTGAGATTACGGCCCTGACTAACTATGTACATACTACTGCATTACATTAGATACAGTGGGAGCTTAGCATAAGTAGCGCTCACATCATAGCCTATGACGCTATTACACGCTACTACGCTTCTAGTAATGCCTGGCATACACCAGTAATTCAAAGCGCGAGTAAAGCGCGAGAGGTACCCTCATGCGTATCGTATACTTCCCAGCAACAACTCTAATAACACTCCCAACACTACTGCGGCGAAACGGGGGAAATGTGGAGGATACAGTTCATGGTCTGTGTTACCTTAATGCCATTCGTTGCATCTGACGGCTCTAAGGTGTCATTAATTAAAGAATTAACCTTAGTTGTTTCTTGGGTCCATGGAGACCCCAGAGACCGCCCCAGCTTAGAAGTGGGAGGTTTCGTTGTCTTAAGTGGGCATAAGTGGGTGGGTACGAGACGCTATTTCCACAAAACTACTATCGGGAAACCGAGGCCATCTTCATAATTTTATGCTCGATTACAATTCCTTAAAAGTAATGAGAATTGATTTGATTTGATTCAAGTTTCAGAGCTACCGTAGTTGGGAAAAGATCGAAGTAACGATACCGGAAGGCAAAACACAATAATGAATGGACAAGCCGAGTACGGAGCTACGCATGGGTCTCCTTACTATTAACATCAACCATTTGGCTTGGAAGGGGGAATCTATTGAACATAGAACATGTAAATTCTAAATTCCATAGGTACAGGTATTCTTGGCTGTCTACTCATAATTACCTACATATTAATATTCAACTCAACATTGCTTCCTAGTAAATCAATGAGCTTTTGGTAACGACTTGGATCCCAACTTACACGTGTACTTAAAATGATGTACCTACTTCCCACTTAGCTTGAAATTGTACATGATGTACATGCATGTAATTGGTGCTTAATCTTACCGTACAAGGAATTTCGCATGTTCTGATTGGTTGGTTATCTTACTAGTAACAAACATTTGAGTAACTTCACAATGGGAACTTCCTAATCAACATGAAAGTCTTTTTATCACCTGCAGGCAGTCAGGGTGATCATACCTAGGAAGCGGCTGTGAACTAGTGTAAGCTTACAATTGAAGATTCCTTTGTATTCACTGTCTTCGACCTTCTTTTCCAGAATAATGGCATCGAAGCCAAGAACAGATTCCTTCCATCGCGGTCATTAATACTTCCATTCAACGCCAAGGATACTTCTGTATCAGATACATATTTTTGCTGAACGACTGGTGTCAGAGAGAGAGGGACAGAGCCACTTGTAGTGTAAGTGATTGCCGTTGGATCGAAGTCTTGGCTGTGTAATTGAGTTCTTACTTGGTGTTCGGTATCGTTTCACCGGAGAGAGAAACATTGCCAATACCAAGAAACGCTCATCTATTTACAGGTTCAGTCCAAGATCTTGGCATAGCGCGTCCAACCCAGCCACTATCCTGCATCGTCCTCTTGCCAAGGACCGAGGAATTTTTACTTCCGCCATTGAATGGATTTGAGGAAGCGTGCGCTAATAATAATATTTGCGCTCCCTGACTTTGACGCCAGACCGCAGAAATCTATCGCAAATCAACCGTGATCGCCAGATGCTTCCTTGATGCCGATCGAGATGATGTGAGTGCTCAACCCTCGAGACCGCTCGATTAATCTACAGTATGCAAAAAGTTATAGGAAAGTTATTATACAATTGCGACGACGAAAATTCATTCGCTCGCTGAAAATGTCTCGTGTAACGGGGGGTAAACATCATCGCTGGAATGGTGACACGAGCCAGCCTTCTTCTTCGAGGCCTGATCCTACGTGCGTCATATCATGTGTATCTAGGTAGAAATCTACTCCACGCGGCAGCATCTGACATGGTCTACGCATCGTCTCCGCCGGCTTCCAGCAGCTACTTCTGATATCTAGTCAATGATAGCGAAAGAACCTGCCACCAAGCGGGCAACTAGCTGGCGCACTAGCCGATAGAACAAGGCGCACTCAAATTATGGGGGCTTCGAACTCATGTCGTGAGCATACTCGCGGCCCCAAGAGTCGTCAGATATTCCGATCGACTTTTTCCGCAAGCTTGCCAAGTCCAGATGATCATCGTTTGTCGCGGGTTCGCTGACGCGCCGAGCATTGGCAGTTGAATTTCATTACCAGATATTCTTAGATGCATCCATTCCCGGACGTTTCTTTCTGGGATAGTTGTCTCTTCTGGCGTGGCCCATTGCGTACCCAACGAGGCTCATCACGAAGATGCATATTTGATTCCGAGACGTCCCCGAGGCGGCAACAGCATATGTCGTTGCCTAGTTGCGTACCGCCGCATTTCGCCCCTTTCGTGATTTGTCTACCGTTCCGGGTGCTACTAGCGGGCTTCGGCATCCACTGAAGGATCTTTAGATCTGCCCAAAGCAACTCTATGACCTACCTAACCTACCCCTCGGATTAGACATCATTGCAGCATTCATGGTATTGGGTTCGCGCTCCCTTTCCATGGAGTTCTCGATTTAAACTCCGAGTAGATTATTTATTAACCTATCATCCATACCACGCGCGACAGGGCACGGACTAGATTTGCTAGATAATATCTAGCATACACTTCCATTCGCCACAAGACCTTGAACACCTCCTCAACTACCGACAGCAGCGGAAACTACTTTGAACGCCGCAAGAAGCGGGAGACCGCGCGATGACGACTATCAGTATAATGATCATGAGAATTCCCTTTTTCCAAGTTTTCTACTTTCACCTTGGCGATAATGCAAGCGCCAGAGACGGTTAGAAAATCCTAATCACGGGAACAAGTCATATATCGCCCTACCTAAGATAGGTTTCGAACGATCTCGGCAACCTGATTGGTTAACACCATTGTATGTCTCAGTTTTCTAGAATGTGATTATCGACTACACTAGTCCATGGTAATAATTATCGCCGGGATGAACATCTCTCTTGGCTCTACCCCCCTTTCAAGGCAGGCCAAGCTGAGGATATGAAGGTTATATCAAGCAGACCGAGCGAAGAAATGGGCTTCGGTCGAGATCTTCGCCTAGCGTCGCCCAGCTAATAAGACACCGGCTGAATACCCCCACGAGCGCCATCATAGGAGCAGCCAAGACTCAATTGCCCGTCAACCAAGAAGCATTTCGGAATCGCGATTTGATTCGGATTTGCGACCGTCTTGGTCGTATTGCTTTTCCCCATGAGCCCAACTCCCGCCTCATTCAACATCTCAACGTTTTACAAATGACTATGTCCTGTGCTCGAATTCGGCCCCAGCTCAAACCTAACTTCAGTTACAGAGATCCGGCAGGCATCTTAAATTCTATTACTGATGTTGTCACATTGGTAACAAGCCCGGCTTGGACAAAAATGGCAATCCGCCAAGTACCCTTCAGGGCTGTCTCCCCTTGATGTAGTATAGTCGATGGATTGTTGTATTCTGCCCCCACGCAACCGAGACCAATGATTGGGTCGCTTGAGCGCAACGACTTCTGCAGTCGTCCCAAAGCAGCAAACTTGTGCAGCTCGTTACGCGTGGTACCTTCTGCGTAGTAACGAATCGGGGGGTCTAACGGATTAGAATCATCACCTCTCGTGACCCAGGAAATGCATTTCCTCCTGCAGTAGGCTGTTGTCAAAAATGGTGCTAAAATTACAATACATAATCTGGCTGAAATGTAGCAGCCCGTCTTGGCTTCGTTACCAATTGCGACGAGTTCTTAAGCCTAAGAATTCTTCGAGAACTAGTCTGTGTAAGTATTAGAAATAAATGGCCAAGAAACAAATGGTCGTCAGACAATTCCTGGTTGGTGCTATTGTGAGAGCCTGGTGTATGGCAGTTCTCACGCTTGGCAAAAGCAGTCAGCCTTCTGAGGCTCTTGGCTGGGTCACAAAGACCGGCAAGTTTTTTTTCTATTAACGCAACTAGAATAATTTTCATCCGCTGACTACCGATATCAAGGTAATCTTTAAGCGAGATCCAGACCTTGCACCATCATCTCCCCGTGTCCCCGTTAACGTGATACGAGGTAAGAGAGGGCCCTCATTATCAAAAAGGGACAGATCCCTTCAGGAGGTACTGTACATAATGTTTGCGGGATTTATTCCGTACCCTCGACTACATAACGACATGGTTACCCATGGGGTACTACTATGTATGGTATGTCTCGGGAAAAAAGGAACCAACGGTGAAGCACCTCAGGCAGGCAATCAGCATCTTCTAACTAGGTTTACCGATATTATTGACCGATGACATTGAAATGATGACAGCTGTCACCCATGAAATACTCAAACTAAGGCAAGCGCAAGCCATTATGATTACAACCAGGCAAGTTGTGGTGGCTTCTGAATAGTCGCCTTCAGTGCTAGGGAATCTCGAAAACGTGACGCCTTGCCCCATTCTCTCAAGAAAGTCGTCAGCCTATCGTAGCCGACAGCCTTTAAGGAACCGAAGCGGGAAGTGGCGGTGAATAAGCTTTTTAGTTTGGTGAACCCATCAGCAAGGCGAATAGGACCGGTGAGTTTTAGGTGTGCCAACAAACTTATTACGATGCTCCAATCTCGTCCAATCTCGTCCATAAGGAACTCGACCCGCACCAGAATCTCCCCAGCCTGCAGAACTGCAGGCAAGTCGTGACGGCAGTCATCGGGCCACCGACGGTCAGCAAATAAAACCCCAAACCAACACCATCATTCGGGGATCATTTTGAGGAGAAGGATCTTACATCTCCAGGTTTTCCCCACGTCCGGCAACAATCCCCCTTGCTATGTATGTACACTGGCAAGTCTGCTCACCGTCGTGTGCCGTCTTACCTTCTTCGGGGTCAAGGGGCGTCCCTAGTCGCCATGACATGGCTGAAGCTTGTTTTTAGATTATGAAGGTCGACTTGCGAAATTAAAAGCCCTTCTGCGGCACAGGCCACACAGACCATGACCCTCACATAGCAAGCCAAGCCGGGTGCTAGTGCACAACAATTACATCCCTGCTTTTTGCGCTTCATCCCGTCTTGTCGACATCCTGGAGAATTCTGGGGATCGTGCCAAGTCTAGAGTCTTCAACGTATTTTGTACAATGGATATCTACACTATAATACATCCAAAATCTATTCGACATGCATATACATATAATGTACCTAGTCATTCTGACGAGTCTCACGCGTGAGACATGCGTTGTTGTTGCTGCTCGCCTTTTGCCCGCGCTCGAACCGATATCTGCGTCTATTGAAACATGCGACTTAAAATACCTCATGCTGACAGTCTAGACCACGCCCTCGGGCGAATGTTTCGTGCCATACGGGATTGCGGGATTACTAACTTACTTACGTTCCAAAAAGTTGCCGGGAAGTGCCGTATGCTAGCCGTCCAAAACGTGTCAGGTTATCTGTGTCTGCGATGTCTTCAAGGATAGCAGCATCATCAATTAAAAAGTCCGGCATACTTGGATAGTGCCAACTACGTGACTCCTGAGTTCCACTGCCGTCCCTGCCAAGTCGATTGTGCGCAGATCAAATCTCTTGGTATTAGGGGCGAAAACTGAAAAAGGCTGGCTACACCTCGGTCCGACCGTACTTGGCGCCCTCTCAGGGGCGAGAGATCGTTGTCCTTGGCACCTCTGAAGGCGAAACAAGCCAAGTGCTGCGTAAGATTCCTCTCCTTTTTTAAGAAGGGAATACCCAGGCATCGCCGCGCCACGACTCCGGTGCCGTACGGAGATTCGTTAACGGGAACGCAGGTGGCTTCGGTAACTTGAATGCCGGAATGCAAAGGCATATTGCCTAGCCTAACTTAACTACCTTCCGATATGTGCGCTCCATGCAGATATGGGAGGATCCGGGGATGTGCGACCGTCCTGCACGTCAGCTGGGGAAGGATCTCTGCGCAACAGTGCAGTGTTGCAAAACATGTATGTATGTGCTTTCTGACGAGGGCACGTTCGCGCAAGTCGATTCGTCCATCATTCGTGGGTTTCGCAAGCGCCCGCCCGTCGAGACAGATGCGTTTCCTGCCAAGGCGCGTACCACGTACACAACGTACTCCACGGCCAAAAGGGGAACAACTATGTGTCGGAAATTGCACTCTTTGTCTGATCGATCGAGTCTCCCCCAACGGCGGCTGCTCGCTGGCGTTCGAGTCAAGTTCCGCAGTGTTCACGAATCGACGGTTCGAGGAATGCTGCCAAGCTTCAGGCTACCTTCTATACGTAGATGACGTGTCCTTCGTGTCCACTCGTAGGAAGATGAAGTCTTAATCGCCCTGCCCTTTCAACCGTATCTCATCCTTTCGCGAATGCGACTGTGATTCGTGAGTATCTACTGACACCGAGATAACAGTAATCTGAAAGTAGCACAGACCCTTCGGCCGAGGGTGTCATGGTGCTCTGTAGTCGCCTTGGCAATGCCTTTAAGGCAACGGAAGTCATCAATACTAAGTGATTACCTTCTAAATTCTGACGGCAGGGCCAAGAAGTGGCTTACATACCCGTCAGACACAAGCTTTTTTGTTTGATACCGGAGTACGGTACAACACAATAGCTCATCTCCGGGCGTTTACGGAGTTCTCGGATGTGCCGATATATGCTCGGAAGAAGCAGTAGCTTTTTTCAAGAGATCACGTAGTTTCTCATGGCCAGGCCTCGTCTACGATAATAGAAACAATTTTGCCACAATAGGATCCGATGAGGCCATTCTTATTATCGTGTCAAGACGTGACGTTGCATTAATGTGTATGTTTGTTAGGTTTGCCTCGGACATGGCGCAGTCGATACACCTAACCCACAAACCTACCCATGCTGTGGTCCTGAATTAGTCGATAACGTAGAGTGCAACATCCGATTGCATATAGTGAGCCTCTTCTTGTGGTCTAATCGGTTTGTTTCCACATCTTGGGGCTGACGTAGACCTGCACTTCTTGTCATCTCTTCGTCGTACACGGCGTGCTTCTCTGTATGCAGCCTTGATTCGAAATCACAAAGTTAGTAGAACCTGGAGGCGAAGGATTCTATCAAAAAGCAACGGATGCGCACCATTCAGGCTTCACGGGTGGCTCGATCGTCGACATAGACCGCCAAAAAGTCTTACGTGTCTCGTATCGATGTGCGTGGCTAATCCAAGAGGGCGTGATATCTACTGGACTTACATGTTCTCCTGGATCGCACACGGGACCAGCCAGGAAAGAAAAACGATCGCGATTCCCTAGGTATTAACCCACCTAGACCTTGTTATGTTTAACTACAATGTGGCATAGGAGTCTGAGACAAGCAAGCCAGTCAGCTGTGCGCTCCAAGAGGCTTCGAGTACAAACACTTCCTTGCTCCATGAATAACGGGTAGCTCGATACCGTATATGCTCCGTTATATATCCTCGATTATAGTTGCCAATAACTTTCCCTCAGCCTGTATTTTTGTCTCGAGACCACGCACCCTTGTTGGTGTAGTACTAAATGGTATCTTTCTGTATGCACGGTAAAGTTTGCCTAACTTGAAGTTGTGTCAAGGTCAGACAATGAGAAGGATGCTTTGTGCTGAAGTGAACGCTTCCAGGGCCACCCAGGTAGAAGTAGCCTCCGAGTAACGAGAATTGACAAGGTTCTACATACTCCTAACTTCTGTTGTCAAACCAGTAGCCTCGGGGATCATTGGAGTCTGAGAATAAAAGGATCTATTTTTTCTCTCGTTGTATCATGACAAACAGATGGCCAAGTTTCGGGTGTAGTGATAATACTGAGACACACAAAACCTGTTATCCCGTAGCCGGCAACACCATCCCTCCTTAGTTCTCCTCCTAGCGGTAGCCTGCCTAGATCTTGATACTGACGTCGCCGCGAACCATGTCATCTGTAGAGAGAGCATTCTGGAGTAAGGTGCAGGATGAGCGGGCGTAGTGCAATTCCCTATTCCCTTAGCTAGCTAGTGATTAGTAGAATATGCCAGTTTCGTCGATGGCGCTCTCTACCAGCAATAATGACGGAGAGAGCTTGTACCCATCAGTCCTTCGTACTAAAGCAAAATGAAATTCACTATGCACACCGGTGACGCCTCATCTAAGTTACGGTACCGAAAGATCAGGCCACTTCCTATATTGCCCGGGTGGTAGAGATCAAACATGTCAACAATTTGTAGGGTAACTCAACAGTAGTGTCCTTCCTCCTAGCCACGAAGCCAACTATTTTCTCGTAGCCTCACTCTGAGCAGACTTAGAGAGGGTTATCGTATAACTCACCATTAGGAATCACCTCACCGTTTCTGTTTGTTGGGTTCACAGGCCGCCACAAAGTAAGCTTACCGGTATTCTCGTCCGAGGCCCTCTCGCATATAAGGTTTACACCAACGGATTCCGCAAGGAACTACGAACCAACACTAATGCAGCGTCATCGCTGATAATTTATATCATAATTGACCGTTTGGGAGGTAGGCTAGAAATATGTTTGCCAAGTACGCCATGCTTTGAAGGTTGCCCCTTTCAGCTCTGTTACAGACCAATAGAACTTTGCATGGGGCACAACTATCCGAATGAGGACCCCCGACGAGGAACTTACCGAAGGAGGTGTGTAGGAAAATAAAGGCAGTTATACGGGAGCAATTTTAATTAGGCTTGATCTGGTCCTTGTGCGTTAATGACATTTGTATAGATGGTCTACAAGGGCCGGATATCACATCAGCACGGGACAGTTTAGAGAAGTAGGGGAATAGTAGCGACTGTAATTCTGGCCTTCTACGGAGAATGATACCCTACTGTACTATGCCAGCTGATATCCTTTTCCCATGACACGGTGCGCCGTAGAATTCGGCATAGTCGATGATGCTCGACTCATTAGGAGATATCCCCTCAGTCACCATCTACTCCTCTCTGCTGAGAATTGGATGGCGATGGAAGTCTGAAGCAACGTCTTTCTTTTCCTCCTCTTTTCTGTTATGTTTATGATATTCGTTTCCGTCGAGCGTAGCGGCGTTCGGCTTGACTCTAGGCCTGTCGGAGGGAGTGTAGAAGTTGGGCGACTGGTGTGAAGTGGTCCGCTGATACCTCATTCCGCCTGTCTCCCCTTATCCTCTCCTCTATCTCTCCAAGTCTGCTCACCTGAGCTTCTGCTGCTGTCGCTTGAACTCTGGTCGCTGTTCTCTGAATCGACGGAACGGTTCCTTTCTTGGCCCGGTAGAGTTCCTTGCCCGGCTACTTTAGTCTCACTGATCATTTCATTTCGCTGGGAATTCCCTGACCGCGAGGGCGTGAAAAGGATCGGACATTCCTTGCAACGGGGGAGGTTACGGTGCGGGCAATCTAATCTGTCTGGATTCGAACAGAAGCTACCACTGCTGCGGTAGCGACAGTGGCAGCATACGAAGCCGATAGGCTGGTGACACTCTTTATCTAACATCTTAAGGGATGCGTACGGCGATGGACGATGTTGATGAAGGATAGATGCCCAGTCTGGTGGCTGGGGTTGAAGACAGAGGATCAAGAGGAGATTGCGCAGTTCTAATAGGGATGGCAAAATTTTCAGTCAATCTGTCTTCTTCTACTGTCGAACGATTTCCTTTGCCAGCTCCACGTAAAGTCTTCCGCCACTGTTCGCCAAACTTCGATTGTAGACGACGATAGCTGAGGAGGCGACTCACTAAATAGATGACTCTACACGGCCCAGTCGCTATTATATAACCAAATTTATGCAGTTCGGTGGGACGAATTCTTGTCGCAAAGCTCCTTTCTCTACGGAAAGAAATGTCTTGCGCTCTTTAAAAGTGTTGAATTCTTTCCGTGGACTCAGTTAGAACCGCCGGATTCCTGTCTTAGATATAATGACAACTCATCAAGTTGGCGGCAAAGGAAATTCTCGAAAGAGCTCTACCACAATTGTGTTAGGCTTCATGGACCAAAGGGCAGGTTGCCCATCCTAATAATGATGCCGGAAGTTGGTGGCACTCCCCCTCTCGACTGAAATTTGCTAATCCCCTTTATTCCTTAGGCGCCGATTCGGAGGTATTTCTCCGCAGCTTATCATCGAGGGCTTCTCTTACTGCCAATCTCCCCTTGTATGAACGTCGATGGAGCCTAAAGTCTCATGTGACGGCCTGTAGAGACGATGGCTAACAGCAAAGTGCTAAAGGCAACACATATGAGTCCAGACTGAAGAGTGCCCCCTTGTCATCTCGCCTTCCCTAACCCTTATGTTACAGGATTGTCAATGAATTTCGTGAGTGAGAACGTAAAGATAGATGTGTGCTGAGTTGATTTCGTCATGTCGGGTGTGAGCTTCATTGATGCGGTGCTTCAGGGATCAAATAATCTCGTCAAAGGTATCCGCGCCGTAAAGAATGGCCTACTAATATATGAGATAACGATCTCATGGATGAGAATTTTGGTGCCTTGTCTGTAGTTGATGCCTAGTAGGAGTGTCTCATGAATCAACCCTTTTATCTTGAGAGAACTAACATTACAATGAGAGAATCTTCGACCTCTCCATTATACTAGACATAGCCAGAACTCGCTAGTAGGTCAGCCATCGTATATTCTAGGCTATCAATGTTGTTCTTCAGAATATACCAGTAGATTCGCACTGAGAGTCTGAAGATCGCAAATGTTACTAGACTTTAGTATTGTGAGATGTAAGAAACGAAGCGACGAGGATGTTCTACTGTGCACTTACGCACTCTTCATACGGACCCAGCTAGAGGTGGATCTAAGTCGCCGACATCAATCACGGATGGTATAGAAATCTTAAATAATGTCAAGCAGTGTAGAGGTAAGACTCAATAATGAGAAGAGATAATTTTAAAGTTGCAATATGGCATGCAATATGGCATGGCCTGTGAGAACAGTATGCCATTCTAACCGTGGAGCATAGAGAGACGCCTCTAGAAGTAAGTAGAATGTGCTACACTGGGTGTCTGAGACCGCGAGTTTTTGACAGAACTCTCAACAACATTCTACCTATAGAGACGAAATTATGTTTTTATAAAGATTTTCGGCTTCTTTTCCTCTAGGATCATATGGCGGATTCACTGTATATGGCTAATGGCAAACGTCTCTTCAATGGAGAGGGTAGGTGCGTATGTACTCAATTGTTACTGAGATTTAGCATGAGTCTATCTAATTAAGATCTAGCCCACCAGCGCTGATCATGGATATCGCGCAAGCTCTAAACAGCGAAAGATTGAAATGCAGGAGTTCAGACTCTAAGGCAAGAGTTCATTAAGAACAATACCTAAATTGCACGGGACTTCAGCGACAGCCGTCTCTGGGCAAAATTGGAAGATTCGAAGTCAGAGCCCGGAGGCGTAAAATCTTCAGCAAGACGTTCAACAGTTCGTAGGAAACCATGCAGTGGTGCCTGAGCATTATCTCATCTATCACCTCTTCCTTATCAACTGAAGTCTGACTAACTCACTGGACGAGCCTGACGGCGACGTGGCATATCGAATGAACTCTTTATCACATCATGTAGCAGAGATAAGAGCCTCACTCTAATCGGTCCGCCGAAGAACGCCACATTATTGACGGGATTTGCCGTTTGGGACCCGCGCTCTCGATATCGAGCCGTCTAGCGACGATACTCAGAGAGGTTGGGAACACCGGGGCCGAACTCCGGTAGTCCGGCTAACTAATGTATTGGCTGCATAGTAAGACCGTTATGGAGATTCTGTCAGACCCACGAATCCGAGAAAGAGCCATTTATTCACACTACTGTATCTCATCAAACAACACGTTCTGGAATTTCGTCCACAGCAGCACGTGCTAGTGGTGAGACATTGCAAGTCTAAGTGCGGGAGGAAGCGCTTGGACGTCCGCTTAGACTAGTACTCGTCTTCGTGACTATTAATGGCTCGTAATTTGTCCGCCACTGGACTTGACGGCTTGGATGGCAATCTCGAGAAAAATTTGAGAGGGCTGGGACTCGGTCAATAGTTTTGTTTATCTGCTAGCCACTGAGCCCCATACTAAGCGGATACTTGCTGGGCCAGAGCTTGTTGCGGTGAGAACCACAAGTCAAATCTTTCGAATCGGACCATGGTAATCGGGTGACGTGGACGGGTCTTGACGTTCGGCTGCAGTTTATGAAACCAGGCGCCAAAGATTGGACCGACATCGATCGCTAGTGGAGAATATTTCTGGTGAGCAGCTATAGTGGCTGGCTGATTGTTTCGCCCATTCACACACACCCTTCGAGGCTTCGATAGAGTTCTGACTGATGGGCCTTTAAGACATTGTCTTGAGCAACAACGCGGAAGGATTTAAAACACTGTGCTGCTTGAGATGGATAGCTATGCCAAGGCGCCGGAATTATGCGCCTCGAGTGTCAACAAGCATCGCCTCGTCAATTTTGAAGGTAGCCGATGCCGGTAGACCCCAGGGTACACCTTGTACTAACCTAACCCTCTCCACATTTGAAGTCCCTGATAACTCGGCAATCTCGCTGCAAAACTCTGGTATTATGGCTCAATCTGGTAAAACCGTGCCAAGTATTACTTGCCTCGCTGTTAGGCGGTGTATGTTTTGGGTTTGTTGGCAGCTAAACGGCCGGTACGTCGCGTGGTCTGTGGTACTGGCTACATGTATGGGGGAACGGCGCTTTTTTTGTGGTTCCTCGGTGATGATGATGGTCTTTTCGACGATGTAAAGCCGAGCCCAAAGCGGTGAAACCTTTCGGTGAACTACGGTACTCAAGCGCTCACGAGGTGGCTCTTTGAAATTAGGTCCAGACAGAAGCCTAAGCTGTTGACCAGGTACCTAACGCATTGGATCCCTATATTCACTGCTAGTTTGCAACGACATGCTTAGCGGGTAGGGTATTGTATGCCACGAGCTGGTCTAGAATCGAAGAAGCGCTTAGTGCTCTAAATAAGGTAGGTAGGTAAGATGTACACAAGTCAGCTGGTCTGAAGCAATAAGAAATGAAACGCCGCTGACAGGCTACCATTCTGGGCCATTGGACCAGCACACCAGTAAAGCCTACAATAGTTACCTCCTAGTAGGTTTGGTGCAATTTCACCACGAGGATCGAGACAAATTAGTAGCACTCGTGACCCTAATATTAGTCTCTACGCGAAGTTGACTACTTTTATTAGTGTAGGGGCAAATTCAGGGTCCAATCTTGTCAGCCCTATGGTTCGAAAAATGCGTAGTGGATGGGGGATAAGTCTTCTAGAATTGTTCCAACTTAGATCGCTAAGCGCAGAAAAGGTAGATTCTTATTCACAAAGAATAAATTGCGCTTGCCTGGAAGAGCATCCGTTTCGTGTCGATCTCAATTGATGCTCATCCCCGTAATCGGTCCCTGAGGTGCAGTTGGAGTATAATTTCTAGCGTCTCGTGATGAACACGGGGAAAAATATAGTGTTCCCAGAGACCCTGCAGATGTCACTTTGGAGCGTGCTGTCATCAATTTGATGCAGGGTCTGGAAGTCTTGTACCCCTAAGAAATTATGCTCACATGGCCGGTTGTCGAGTGGGGTTCTATTGATATTCATCACATTTATGTAAAACGATATGTAGACGGCTGTTGAGGAGAATCCTCATGGGGTAGATGTGTGCGTGAGGAGAGTTCGTCCAAGAATGCACCGAAGCCTTGACGAGCCAATAAATGCTATTTAGGAATCGGAGTCATTCGCGGGGAAAGCAAGGGGGGTTTACAATCGAAGATGGAAAGTCGCATTGCGCACTACTAGGGTCATCTTCAGACCCTGGAGATACTGGACCTGAGAGAAATAAATTGATGGCAATCAAATTTGGCTAGGAATAATGCCTCCAGACAATAAGGGGTCCTTGATTCGGCGTGTCAGAAGGGGAAGCAACCTGCACACGACATCATTTTCAGCGGGCGGGAGATCCGGTACACTAGGAACATGCTGAAGATGGACCGCAGGGGGGAAGTTGAGTGTGTGGGGTTGAAAAAGGTAAGCTTGAAGCTGAACGCATGTCAGCGATGCTGCGAGTAAGAAACTGATGTTGGGAAGGCTCTGATTGGTCGGCTAGGGCCTTCTCGCGTCCTAGGGTTTCTATTCGAAGCTCCCGCGGGCCGTCCCCCCTGTAACCCAGGCAGATTGTTCATTGGCAAATTCAAGGTCGTTGGTTAATTGATGACATTGGCCGCGTTGGCAAAGGACCATTGGGCAGAAGTAATGCTAGTAGCGCAAATATGCGCTGTAGGCGACAGTACCCAAAACGCCCAAAGCGGGCTTCGAGCTGGCTAGCTGAGCGTCCTGTCGTTGACACCCGCTGAAGTAAAGAGGCGATCTGTCCGATATTGAGATACGACATAATTGTTATAGTTATGAAGGAGGGAGTGGTGAACATCCTCAAGCTGACAATTCCCGCAGCCTCATAAAGATGGACCTTTAAGTGCTTAGGATCTGGCAACCTGAATCATTTACAGTACATAGGTACCGTGTTGCGTATTGCTCAGCATGTCAATGAAAATCCATAAGAGGCGAGAGAGGGAAATAATTTTGAAGTGTATCAAGATGGGAAAAGGATCTGAAGAGGATTGACGAGAATGGAATTGTGTTTGAGAAATAGGAGAATCTGGTTGGATGAGGCAGGTGGATCAGTTAACGCTAGACTCGATCTAAACGTATGTGTGGAGAAGAACAAGGACGTGGCAGTCGTGGAAAGAGGATCCACTGTCCCACCGTCCCTGGCAGAGGTGGCAGCCATGGGCAAAAAACTGGCAGATCCGCTCCGACACGCCGGTTGCTTTCCATGTGACACCGCTGGTACTTAAAGTTGAGTTTCTATTTAGGGTATTTATGGCAAACAAAGTGTCCTAAAGCAGGTATATGAAAGTATTCGTAGTGTATCGGAAGGAGAAGAAGCCATGTTCCCTCCTACCCAAACCTATTCTAACCCATTCAAACCCCTGTCAGACCCGCATTAAATTGATTCATCTTCTAAAACCATCCATCATCGAACCTGCATTATTCTCTTACCCTGCCCGGGAGGTGCCCGTTCTCTCTTGTGTGCCCCGTTCGCTTTCACCTTTTTTAAACAATAACCTTTTCCCACAAACCCGCACAACAACTAGTATTGTCTATTCAAATGTAAAAAGCCGCGTGGACAGACTCGAGCACTTAACAAACAATCACACCTATCCTCATGGCTTCTATTCTGTAAAAATTAGCTGGATGCCGACCACAATATATCAAATCGCAACCAAGGAGCTAGCTTTGTTGTACCGTATGTACACGTAAACCCGACTAATACCTACATACATCCTCGGCATCTGTCAATTATTACAATTACACAGAACTCGATTGCGAAACGTACCATCTGGATCGACCTGTACCGACTCGATAAGACGGAACACGGAACTCGAGAGCACGAATTAAAGCTTCTGTCTAGGTTAATGCAGGTTGCAGTAGCAGTATCTGTGTATTATACAAACGAGCAAAGGACTCGACGACTGCCAAGTGGTCGCACATTATAGGTTCACCGGATGAACCATATCTTTACCTCTATCGACTCGATGCAATTGGGTTCATGCTGGTTCTTGTCTACCAGACTATTAACCATTGTTGTGGAATAAAAAGCTTGATGTTGGCTTATTTATAAGCTCCCGACTACGAAAGCTTTTGTTACTGGATTTTCCCGGATCTTGTTGCAACTTAGGGAACCAAGATTCTAAGGTCGCGATCGCCCAATCAGCCTTTTGCGAAACGCACTCTCCACCTCGACGACATATTCACTCCTCTCAACTTCCTTTATAAGCTGTCCACAGCCACTTTAACCATGCTTACCATGACGAGGATACCGTCCGATTCATTCCTGCCCTCAGGCGCGATACTGGATCAAAACCAACGATCGATATCTTTCTCTTCTCACCTTAACAGCCATTCTTCGGCATCAGTCATATCTCCTCTATCTCTACCGCATGCTCTAAGTCAGTTGTCATACTTCGATGAGTCAAATCCAAACTCATCACCTTCCAATTACTCACATTCGGCATCGGTTTCTGCAGCTCCACGGCCTCAGCAGCATCGTCTTTCACCACGACCAAGTCCCCCGAACGTTCGTGACCAGACATCGGCTAGCCTGTCACCCACGAATTATCTACCTGCGTCCGGTGTGACGTCCCCTTCTACGGTACCCAGTGTAACATCCCCGCTCGAAAGTATGGGCGGTCAAACTCTGCTGAGCTTGTTACAGCGTAGGGAAGAACAGAACAGAAGATTACTCGAGAGTTGGCGTGCTGAGCGTGCACATCTCGAAGCCAGTCGCGCTCGAGCCGAAGAAGTATATAAAGAGGAGCGCGCTATAATGGATGATGAACGAATGCTATGGATTGAGGAGAAGGCAAAGCTCGAGAAAGACATATCTGAATTGAAGAGAAGAGCAGAGACAGCTGAAAAGGAGAGGGATCAGATGGCTAGTTTAATCAAGAGTGTGAAAGGTAAATCTTTCGATGGTGCTGCCGACACTGCTGTGGGCTCCCTTAGAGGCGGTGGTCTCAGTAGTCCAGGAGCCCACTCACAGTCACCCAACAAGTTTCTGAGCCCGTCAGACGGTACTTCTCCAAGCAGTCTACCTAGTATTCACGGATCGACCATGCCAGAATCGAAGCCTTTCATACCTCTGGATCCCCGTATGCAAAGCATATCACCAGGCATATGCTCACCGAAGCAGCAACAGGAACATATTCCATCAATCGACATTCACGAGGTAATTCCCGAGCTCGAAGGGATTCGCGTGAGGCCGAATGCCGTCCAGAAGGCGACATTCACTGATGGGAAGCCACCTTCGCCATTAGCTGGGTCGAAAAAGCTCTCACCGCCTACCGTAGCCAAGCAAGATTTAGCCCGCCCACGCATTGTGCCGGGTGATTTGACCAAAGAAGCGCTTCAGGCTCCCGAGTCCGATAGGCTTACAATGCATGCCGGCCACACACCAAACCACTCTATGTCCCTGTCTCGGCTCCACACTGTTGATTCTACTGGTGCTACCAACACAGCTACTAGTTCGGGTGCGGCAACACCTAGAAATCGGCCATTAGAAACCAGCCAAGATAAGGCACTGGAGCAGTCGTCATATATCCAAGCGACAGGTGTCGATGGTGCTCCGGAAATCTCGAAGGACTCGGAATTGCAGGGCGAATCTGAGGCCCACAGAGCAGGCCCCGCACCCGTACTCGTGCCTCGTGAGCATGATCCAGAGCTGAAAGGGCCACTCCACCTGAGAAATCTTCCAGCTGCTGACGAACCATTTCTCAAGGCTTTATCCGACAAGCTTGAGCTTGTAAAGGCTAACAATCTTAGTCCGACTGTTCTTAAGGAAGAGCACGAGCTTGGAATGGAGCCACGAGGAGTTACTGAGCTTCAGCTTGATCCCATGGTCAAGGCTGGTGGTGATGGAGCACAGGATGCTCATGAAGAACCAGGAGAGGCCGAGGAGGAAGACATCCCACTCAAACTGAAGAGCACTAGTAACTTCGGCGCGCCACTCGGGCAGCTTTGGAAATCGGGAGGATTCTAAGCAACATCCTGCTTAGCGCTATGACATTCCTGTCACAATCACATTCTCTGCACATAGCAGTGTCTCTTTTGTTCATGTCTTCTTCCCGGGATGGTTTTTAATGCGAGTGATGGACGTTGTTTGTCAACGTAAAGCAATTTCTACGATAACCGATAAATTTCCTTTTGCATGAGTTTCGAAATACCCCAATACCCCAATACCCATTCGAATTTTTTCAATCTATTATCTGCGCATGGGAAATTGTGAGTCGACTTAGCTTGTGGTGTTTGGATTCCGAGAATGACGACGAAATTGGCATTGAAAAGGGCGTATGCTGGGCGGGATCATTCCTGTATTTTTCTATGGGTCAGCGACTTGATTTTGGGTTTTGCGCTGGCAGGTTTCTTGGCTTTGAGAAGCATTATAAATGGGTGGGTGGGTTTAACTGGTATATTGGCGGAGAGAAGAAAAAAAAATTGAGACCGACGAGACGTTGTGTGCATTGCATTTTAGATTATTATACCTGGGTCGTAACCCTGTCTTCAGTGAGCGGAACCAAAAAGGTGTGTTGTTCTCAGGGAAGATTTATGGCTGAGCGGGCGAAAGTTATAAAACTTTGAGACTGGGCGACTGGTCGACTGAATCAACAGAGATATCAGTATTTACCTGTATATGCGTCATCTACCTTTATCAACTCTTTACGAGGCCCATGTTGACGTTGATATTGGTGTTATGCTTCGAATTTCTTCGATTCTCTAGTCAACGCTTAACATACCAATCTGGGTACATATGCTTAAGAGTATTCGAGGATATATGACATCTATGAGCTATATATTGTTACGAGACCGTTTTGGAAAACCTACAATCATACATGATTCCATGCGTTGAACAGGCACATCTCATGAGAGAAACGCATCTATGGATAGATTCGTGTCTATAGTCCTAGAGGCTTCCTTTATACACCTCCTTTCTATAGATAGGGCGGATAAGTAGATGCTATGAGATACTTACTCACTAGCTACCTAGGTAACGATCTAGAAATCTTGATGCCGAATTGTGCTTGAATTCCAAAATCCTTATCTAAGCATGGCTATTCTATGATGATTAGGTAGTAACTAGATATTTTCCAATGACCTCGACATGTTCAGTCCACATCCCAACGCCAAACTTGCCTCCCGGTACCGGAAACAGATCCAATGATTTATTTCTTTTGGACTCGCAATCTTCACCCTTCTTTCTAAGCGTATGGAATCATCAAGAGTGGCAGTATTGATAACTTAACCTTAACTTAGCTTCTTGCCCATAAAATCCGCCAGCTCATCCAGCAGCTCGACCGTCTCGGCCGGACTCGCGATCCACGCCGTGGTGCTCACGCTGCGGGCCTTGAAGTCGTTGCTCCCCGCGCTCAGGAACTGGTCGCCCACGTGCAGCGTCTGCTCGGGCTTGATCCGGCTCTCGGCGCCGTCGCCGCCGAACCACTGCTGGCACACGGACACGCCCCAGCTCTTGTCGCCGATATCCACGAACACGTCGCGGCCGCCGTTGAAGGCGCAGAAGGGTACGACTTTGTTGTCGAAATCGCGCCCGCCTACGCTGAGCTCCAGAATCTTCTGGACTACGAGCACGGTCTCCTCGAGAGACTCCCGCGGTATGCGCACTGTAGGGTTGCTCGGGATGATGCCGACGGCCCGGTCCTTGCGCATGAGCGTTGCGGGGAGGTTTAGGTTCTTGATGCAGTCCCGCAGCGCCGCCTCGGCTACGTCCAGGAGCGCCGTGATGGACGAGTCCGACCACGACGCCATTTCCGCCGTGAGCCACCGCTCGCGCGGCACCGGAGACAGCAGGTGGGGCGCCGTGGGGTTGAACTCGAAGAGGTAGTTTGCCTCGCCGCCCATGATGACGATGTTCTGGCGCTGCTGCGGCGTCAGCGCCGTCGAATTGGCAATGGCATCTAGGAGCCCGTGCAGACGCGAGTAGTACCGCTCGGCCGTGGTGTAACCCGCGGCCGTCACGATGCCGATCTTGACGTTCTTGCGCATGAGGTCGATCATGCGCGGGATAACCGGGCTGCTGGGCTCGAGGCTCTGGCCGTCGTCATAGAGCGTGACGTCTCCGTCGAAAGTGGCGAGGCGCAGGGTGCCGTGGGTGGTGACGGCCATGAGCTGGGCCGAGTTGAGGATGAGACGCACGTCGTTGAAGGAAGGTGAGACGAAGCGCCGGGATGAGATGTAGCGCTTGCGATCCTGGAATTTGAAAGCGGCCTCCAGCGGCAGCCGCGTGAAGAAGTTGCCTATGGTTGGGACCAGTAGCTTAAGCTTGGAGGGCACCCTCCTGGCGTCTAATTGGTTCGCGACTGTGGACATACGTCAGTGACTGGTTTGCGAGTTTGCATGTGCTGGGTTCCGGGGGTGGTTCCGGGCGCGGGGAAAGGAGAGGAGACGCACTATGATCATCGATCATTACCTCGATGTCCCTCATGATCTCGGCATAACGCCTATGTGCCTCTTCGGACATCTGAGTGACATTGAAGCCATTTGTCTCGAATACTCCCGTCGGTTGGGAATACAGAACAAATGGAACAGCTAGGAGCCCTTTTATCCATTCTAAATATGGCCACGTTAGCTTTGATACGTCAATTGGATATTGAATCTAGGTAGGTACGATTGAGTGAGTCAGGAGGCCGTTTGCTGCATCATGTCCTAAGGTAATCCGATATACGGAGACCCATTTCTGATAATGACCATGAAGTGCGTAGATAGGAGGTAGGTAGACAGTAGTAAGAGCCATTGCTGACATCGTACCTATGAATTGGTCTCTCCTGTGCGTCTTCAACGCATCTATAGAAGCGCCCGTGTTAGTGACCGGAATTGGTACTTAATTGTGGAGGGGATCGTCAATGAAACTCACATTCTACTCTGTATCTTGTTGTCATCTTGTCCAAACTTGCAATGCTCTTCTACTATGTGAATCGTACTAGGGGAATCAGCTTACAAGACAAACAGGAAGAATGATATGAGAAAGATGAGATGAAAAGAAACGGTCTGGTTTAAGGGGTACATATCATTGATCACGAGGTCCGTTGAGGTTCCCGGGATAAGCGCTGTGGGGCGCGGATAGATACCGCTGATTGATACCGCTGCAGTGGGACATCCAATGCGCTGAGGAGGCTGGAAAGCTACTACCTAGGTACAGCCACAGCGACCCTGACGCTAAGAACTCATCCAGCATAGCGTCATTTCAGTGACAGATTAGCGCTCGAGGACCCGTGGCTGGGTATAAATGGCAGATCCATACTCAAATTCAATGTCCGAAGCTTTACTTATAACTTGATTCCATTACAAACATCATTATCAGAAGCATCCGAATTAGCTCATTGATATCCTCTCAATACGAGACTAACATACAACTTCAGAAAACTAAGATATGTTTTCCCCTCCTATTAACAAACAGCCGCCCGATTATTTTGCTATGTCTATTTGCCCAACTTCTCCTACGAAATCGGAGCTGGGGTTTGGGTCGCGCAAACTGCAGTGAGCGTCATGAGTCTGGTCATGCATCCTTCAGGACAAGCTGTTTGACATCCATCAACAAAAAGAGCTGTTTTCACTCCGGAGCAGCCACAAGGGACAATCAACTCCTTCTGCACTGTGCAGCCCGGCACGGGGCATAGAATTGGAGTGCAGTCGCTAGGGCGAGTCGTGTGCGTCACAGTAGGGCAGGCACTGGGAGCTGGGGGATGGCCAGGCAACGTGGTAATGCTGATGATAAACGACGTCGTAGTCGAAGTGCTCAATGAGCTGAAACTCGAGGTCGGCGTTGGCCAGTGAGGTGGCCGACGGCTTTCCGTGGGCTCCTCAGAAGCGGTAACGACACTATGCCCCGATTAGCCCTGTACGGCTCATCATGAAGTATTGATCGGAGGTCGCGTGGGCCTACCTGGCTAGTGCCGCAAGCAACCCAACGAAGAAGACCTTCATATTTGTCTTTAAGTGTTTCTATTATCAGTCAGCTTCGTCCCATCCGCTGCTGTGACAGGTCACAAATCGATATGGAACAATACCGTGTATGATTTTGATCCTTGGTCTTCACTGGCGAAGAATGAGCTGATGATGGGATAGGAATTGTATGTCCAACTTTACTTCAGTCGCGGAAATGGAGGCCACTTTATACACGCGTTTGTTATCTATCATCATCTTCGATCTTGCTCATCTTTAAATAGCATTGGACCTGCATGAATGGGAACCTCACGACTGTCACCCGTTCAAGTAACCATGCTCCGGGTATGGCGCCAATGCTTTTCTTTCTCTTTCCATCCTCCCGGAGCGTGTCGTATCTTAATGCAGTGATGACTGCATTCAATGAGACGACGATTTCCGAGGTGCAGATTCGGGGATCAGTTTCACGGGCATGGTTATATTACAGAGCAACTCGGGTTCCCACCTTGTCAAGGCCTTGGCCTGTTTACGGAATAACCTTAACTTTTATATTAAGTCTAGGCCGAAGTCTTTCCCATGTTACAGCATACTCGAATTATCAAGCACATTGATTCCCTTCTTGTTCCAAGACGAGTAGGTGAGCTTAATGAGCGAGATCCCTTTCAAGTCATTCGATCTGATTAGTACCATACCCCAAAACTTGAATCTTTTTTATGCGAGGAAAAAGATTTACTATACTCAGGGGCCTCGCAACGAGGGTGGCATGATACTTGGCCTCTCAGCTTATTGCGGCATGCGTGCCCCTATCTGTGGTGTCGCAGCAAGGCCGAAGAGAGCCGGATCTTCTGATATCAAGGTTTTCGCTAACAACGTGAGACTCAGTTGAAAAACTACCTTCCTCTTCAAGGTCCTTCCGAGAAGTGTATTTTGGCCAAGCGCCGTCGAGTGTGGTTGGAAATCCTGAAGTTTCGATGCATCGACGGCATCTATTCCCCCCGACTTTCAGGAGTTCTAGGCGCGGGACATATTAACATTGGCAAGACATGTCACAACGTCTTCAGAGAAGCCGAGGCTCAAGGCAGCGAGATTCTGCGAATTGAAAATTCCAGCCAGCGTACAGGCCTTGTGATCGGCAGCGGCTGTCCAACTTGGTGATGGCATTTGCCCCACAAAAACTGACGAGGCCATTCAGCCTCTTTAGCCTGGATTACGGGACAATATCCGATGGCCGAAAACTTCATATAACTTCATCTCACTTCATCTCGACGGCCCAGAAATCTCCAGTTTGGGCTACCATCTCGATACCACTAATTTATCTTTTGATGAAAACGAGCTCCTCGTAATGAGAGCCCGCATGATAGGTTTCACGAAGGCTGCAAGATAACGAGACGGCCCAGCCCGCGTCTTGAGGGATATCCGTCATAGCCACGACAGAGCCTGCAGCTTATGCGAACCAAAATAATCCCTTCCGAGTCTTGGAAGTCGGCTGATCTTCATATGATTGCCCTTGGTTGGATCCGAAGCCTTGGACTAGACGATGACTTGCGTGCATGAGGAGTCTTGTTTGTTCGCACGAAATTTTCATTTAGACCCTCGCTCGAAAACCCCAATATCCTGGTCTGGACCTCATGAATAAGATCACTTTGCAGATCTTTAGGGTAAGCCCTACGACTTCGTCCTATTCTACTAACTTCGTAGTTAAGAGAACAAATAACACGCCCGACATCCGTCAGAGTTGAAGCGATCCATTGCCGCCGTGAACTTAGCGATATTAAATTCCGCCAGACCTTACCACAAATACCCGGATCCTTCAAATTTCCTTTTCTCAACTCTTCTGGCTGGTTGGATCTCATCCTCGCTTGAAAATAAGCTATACAATCGCGGTGCAATATGAGGCCGAATGCAATATATCTGTGATCACTGGACCTGTTTAAATTGTTTAGCATTGCTAACATCAGACTGTCGGGATCGCATGACAAATTGGGAATGCACGTCGCTCTACATAGTCTTACTGCTGGCCTTCCTAGTGGGAGCAAGTACATGCGCTAACCTCCTGGAGGGTAGTCAACGACCACTAACTACCACAGGTGAGGGTGACTCTAGTAACTTGAAGGTGTTGCGTTGTAGTGAAGCCAATCAATGACTATGGGACAAATTACGACAGCCGTATCTGTTCTCTACATCTACACCCTGTTTTCCTCTCACATACATTCTCTCTTGGTGCGGCTCTACGTACCTCTGTTGCCACCATGCCGGAGTCTACTATGCCCTTCACGTGCCTACTACTCTAGCAAATATACCAACATAAAGCTAGTAGATTCAAGACGTGTAAATATCTACGTTACTATATCGCTTGCTACACAGAGGACACTCGCTGCTTTGAGCAGAGCCAGACTCATGCCGAATTAAGATTATTCATAACTGTATTATAGCCCGATAGAGTACTCTATTGAAGAAATAGTCCAGGGCGACTATATCAACTAAAGAGCTCCTATTCTTACTAACAACCTTAGCAATGTACTAGCAGAGGCATTTCCTCGATGAGCTTCCTACCGTGCATCACATACTTGGAGGAGGTTGAAAGACGTTAGGTGTCTATAAGTCACCTCGTTCTTTCTCGAATTTGTAAAAAGCTTGGCGAAGGGGGTTGTCATGAACCTCATACTAAATGGGCCTCAACGCATCCTACTTCCCATTATCCTGTTCCTACCAGGTTTCCACCGTAGGACATTCGGCTTAGAGCACTCCACCAGCATTCTCGTCTCCCACGTATCTTACCCTTGAGGTGGCGAGGAACGCATCTCTCGCAGGTGGGCCACTCCTGTAAAGAGAATTGAGACGATGAAAGGGGAGTCCGCCATAAAGTCTCCATAAAAGATGGGCGAACAGATCAATACCGGCATCCCCACTTAGCCCCCTGTCTACCTACCGTAGTCTGCTAGTATCCATATATAGATGATTATCCCAAGGTGACACGGCCGCTTATACCCACATGAGCGTTCCGGGGTAGTGGTCCTGTTTGCATATACTTTTCGCCTAAATAGGGATAGGGATTGGCGATGCTTTCGAGAATCCGGGTTACTGGTCGTACGGCCAGTGACTACTTCCCCGGCCCAGCGTTCAACTGGCCGGGAAAACATATTTTGGGAGTTGTAACCGAACCTAGGTAGATTTAGTCGAGCTCAACCCGGCTACCCTACCCTTTCGTGGTGTATCGTACGTTACAAGCCTAGTACGACATCGATGAAGGATAGAATCCTGTTGAAGGGGTGAGTATCGAAACATTCACTCTTAAGGAGGAATTATCTATTGGTCACCAGTGTAGAATGTTATTAGTACTTTTAAAAACTTTGGGTTTATTATAATGTCTCTAGGTACACAACGCGATGCCGTAGGATATCGACGGCTCTTCTCTATTATGAATCAGGAACACATCGCATGTTGCAGTATGCACATCAGGGCATTATTTCGTTACGAGCTTTCTAGGCGCTCGACTTCAAGAGACGCAAGGATGTAAGCGGCAGATCCGAGCACGCTGTTGTAATTGATGGGCTGGCCGACGTAGTACTATTCCAAGAAGTTAGCCTCAGTCAGACATCATAAACGGAACACATACTAACCTCGTAAGTCGCAGTAGAGTTCAAACTGCATACCGCGACAGTCCCGTTATATCCCAGCGTGCCGTTCGCATTCTTCACCACAAACGTATCCGTCAGATACTTGTGGCTGCGAACTCCTGCAATCGTCGCCTTCGTCGATAGAGTCTTATTAGACTTCAGATACCCCAGTCGAGCTCCCTTCAGCAGCGCGTACGCAAACATGGCGCTACCGCTCGACTCGATGTAATTGCCCTCGCGCGTAGGTTCGTCCAGCACTTGCCACCAGCCCCCAGTCACGGGATCCACGGCGTTAACCAAGGCGCCAGCCAGAGAGATGAATTTCTCGAGGATGCGTCCCCGGTACTTGCACGCGGAATTGGGCAGCAACTCCAGCGTCTCCACCAGCGCGATAGAATACCATCCCAGACTACGACCCCAGACATGCGGGCTGGCACCCGTCACGGCATCAGCCCATACGGCAGTGCGCGAGGCGTCGTAGCCGTGCACTAGTAGCCCCGAGGTCGCGTTGCGGGTGCGGTTCCAGAGCAGGTCTAGCTGGAAGTACATGTCGTCGAGGGCATCCGTGGTGCTCTTGCTGCTGAGAGAGGGGTCTGCGGCCAGTGAGTACTGCGTGTAGAATGGTGCAAGCGAGTACATGCCGTCTAGATAGCTCCACTGCGGATACGTGAAGTACCACAGGCCGCCCTCGGGGTTGCGGCGGTTGAGGTCGATACTCTGCCGTAGAGCATTGGCTGCTAGGTAGAAGGGGACTGTGTCATTGTTGGCAGGTGAGTAGATTGATAGGAATGCGTTGCCGTTGGAGAGACGGTCCAGAGGGTACGAGAGCGCGTCGTAGGTTGCGTTGATAGTGAAGATGACGGCGGAGGCGGCGCTCCCGACAAGGTAGGTGTGGATGGCGGGGGTGTGGGTGCCATTGGGGTACTGTGCGACAAGAGCAGAAAGAGCCCGTTGTGTGATGCCGGCCTGGAGGAGTTCCGAGGAGCCGCCTTTGCCTGTTATGATGCCCTGATTGCGGGATATGATGCTAGTTGCCATCCATGTTGAGTAGTGGAGTTGGGCCGATGCCAAGCTGATGATTAGGAAGAATGTAGCCAGCACCTCCGCGAGGCGAGACATTGTTGGCGCACGCATCTTGAACTTGAACCCTTCTCGTGTCGCTGATGAGTCTTCTCACAAATCGATTCCGATCCGCGTTTGTGCTAAGCGACAACCGCAGAGACCTCAGTGACTCTCAACCAGGCGGGATGCATACGGATGTGTGACGAATTGAAAAAGGAGCGTGGTGGTGAAATTGAGAAGGAGATAAAAGAATGAAGTTTAGGTAAGACTTGTTGGTGGTTTGCTTGTTCCCATCGGAACCGGTAGCTTGGGAAATTAGCGAACGGCTCAAGCTTCAATGCATTTCTCAGGTGAAGCAAGTACCAAATTTACCGGGTCGCCGGCACTGTGAAGCTGTACCTACAGTAGCAACAAGGGTCCGGACAAAGACCGTCCCGCCTGACTGGATTCCGCAATCGGTTCCGACACTTGCCTTCTGACTGTGCATGCGTGTTTGGTATCTACGTACCTATGTACCTAGATACCTATGTAATACTTTATTATTTACAAATAAGCAGTGTAAGTTGGCCCCTATAATTAGATGTATTCATCTCATAAGCAAGGGATTGAAGTCACGGATAAGCAACACTTATATATATTTTGATTAGGTGCTCATTTTTGGTGATAATTTACATTTTTTTTCGGCCGGGGTTGTGCTCGGCGGTCCCGTCAACCCATCTAAGTCCAGGCATGGCTGGAAATGTGAAGGGTATCTACCCCGAAATATTCTCTTAAAAATTTTGTACGGACGATAGCGCAAAGGTACTTTTTATCATCGTGCATAGGAGAATTAATACAATTCTTTTTGCTTGTTACTCGAAGGGTAAAATGAGCCCAGTGGTGAGAGAGCTACTATGTATCATCGCATTTCTCTTTGTTCCAACGCCAATCCCAATCTTATAAGTGGCTTCCTCACCTGGCCAAACAAGTGCTGACGCATACTATGTAATAACATGTCTCAAGCCATGTACCACCTTCGCTTAGGTATTCTGCTAGGTACTTCTGCTAAAATAGATCGGGCGTGCTATTATTCCGCCGTGTAAGACATGGAGGGCGCCATGTTTTAGTTAATGGAGAGTAGTATTTAGAAGTCTTCCATGCAGTCGAATGCCTTTCTACCCCTCAATCTCACTCTCGCCTGCATTGGAGAATCAGCGGGGGCCCACGAGTAAGAATGAGACCATCACACGGGTGTTTCGTATATTTTGGTTCATCGGAGAATTCGACGACGGCTATAGATAACACGATAGGTTTGCTCATTACCCAACCATTATTGGTGCCAATTCGCTTCTTGCAGCATGGAAGACGGGGAGTATGACACATTGTTCTATGGTTCTACGCCACAAAACTATTATAGGCATGAGTTATCTCATATACCTGTCGCGTGCCTGATTGCCCTACTTAGGGCCAGCCCGCAGTGAGTGATTTTTATTATTCGACCGTACTCGCCATCATTGCTTGTACGGGCGACGGTTCAGCTTGTGGCTATCCACGTCCTTGATACTCGGTAACTCTATTACTCTATTCAAGTCGTATTCTGTTGTCTGCCACAGATTATTCAGGCAGGAGAAGAGTATATCCTGCTTAATGGAGAAGTTCGCACGAGGTTCGATGAAACCTTGTTGCACGGAATAGCTGAAGTGCAGAGGACAGCGTTACATTGCGCATTCAGCTCCCGCTAGCCCTACCCTCCCTGCTTACCGAATTGCCCTATAGCAGACTCATATTCACTGCTGCTGACAACAGACCCGTCGATCATGAGAATACTGGGAGCAGCCAAGGGTCTTTCGGTCACTAAGCTAACCAGCCTACCCGGAGTGTCCTACTCTACTATCCCCATGCACTCCGGATCACCTAAAAACTGCAGGCAATCGTGTGTTCCATGGTAGAAGACAACACACCATCAGCATGTACCTATGTGGTGGCTTTGCTCTCTAGAAATGGTTGCGCCCAAGTAGGACGAGTAACACCACCTACCCGCCTCACCCTCCTCTCAGAATGTTCTATTCAGTCTGCCAGTAATATAATAAGATTCTTACAGAATGTGATAAGTTGCAGAGTGCTCTCCCCACCCTCTTTCCCGACTTATTCCCATTGTCACCCATAGTGCATATGCTATTCTACAACATTGAGGTACCGAGAGCTTAGCTCGCCGGATTAAAGAGCCGCTTGCATATCAACTTCATGCTATCAACATGGGGAGCTACCGAGATAACTTGGTGGCGGCCATGGCGGTCTTCCTCGTCGTTGATACCATCGTTATAGTTGCCCGCCTCTATGTACGAACGAAAATGCTAACACGGGGTTTCGGCTGGGACGATGTCATGTTGACTGTGACATATGTAAACCCACCACCTTTCCGATCTCCAAACTTATGAGGATGCTTTGCTAATAGTTATCATTTCGGTTGCCAGCTCGGCTTTATCATATCCTGCGCCATGGGATTCACGTCTATGCGATACGGCTATGCTGCCCCTGACGAGCGACCATGGTACAATAAAACTAAGGCAACGCAAGTAAGTGAACGATTTCACGTCATCGCTTCATCCAAGCCATCTCTCATCATTGAACCGTTACATTTCAGAGAGCTAACTGCTTTCTATCCGTTGCCAGTTTCTATTCGCCAACCAGTTATCACTTTACATCAGCGCCGGTCTAGTAAAACTAGCCGTCGCGTTAGTTCTCTACCGTCTAGCGTCAACTAAACGGCTACGTTGGGTTCTCATCGGGTCTATGGTGGTTGTGACCATCTGGACTATCGTAATGACGCTGTTTGCCTCGTGGCCGTGTGCCCAGAGTGGCTCTAGTAACTGGGCTGGCAGCAAAGCATGCACAGAGGTCGGCTATTTCCGTACTATCAGCAATATCTTCATCGACTACTTTTACGCCCTACTACCGATCTATATGCTTAGGAAGGTACATATGAATACTAGGCTCAAGATATCCGTGATGCTGCTGTTAGGATTGGGTGCATTGTAAGTTCCACTTCCTCATCTCCCCCTTTCCTATCCCTTTCTTACCTCCAGGGGCGGAGGTGATATGACGACATCAAATTTTATTGACGAGTCGATACTTACCGCCTTTCTCTACAGCGCAAGCTCCGCTACCATCGTTAAACTTGTTATTATTGTGAGATTATCGACGGCCAAAGGCGAAGCAGCTCAAGCTCTACACTACAACCTGCTCCTCTGGGCCGATATCGAGTTAGGAATGGCAACTTTCGCGGCATCAGCGGCCGCTCTACGGCCACTACTTAAGCACATCCCAGGAATATGGGGTAAGACTTTAACACCGAATAGTCATGGAACGAGTGAGGCTGTCGGGCCATACCATTCGCTTGGTGCAAGCAATGAGATGGGTCCGATGAATAAGCATGAGAGGAAGATGGCTACTGGAGGTGATATTGAAGAGCAGCGGGTTATCATATGAAAGGAGGAGAACATGAATGAGTACTGGGTCGATTAAGGCCTGGCAGGCCCTGGGAAGATAGACTATGATACCCGTCCTTTTTTTTTACTTGTTAGACCAAAGATGGGTATCGTGTAATATTAATCGACAGCGGATGAAGACGCTTAAGCGTATCTAGACTTAGAGATGATGCGTCGAGAAGACGAAATGAGAAGCGTGTACGAGTACGAATTAGCTTATAGAATACCAGCCTTAGTTAGGCTACAGTAACGAAGCCACATTGGCGGAGCCATGTAACATACGCAGAAACTAATAGGCGTCTCATTTGCCTCCCTTAATAACGCATCTCATAAAATGAGCTCTATGTCCGAGGTTCCCTGTGGCGCTAGGCTTCCAACACCAGCGAAAACCTACCTACCTATATAGATGTTTTGTCTATGAGATTGTCTTTGTCTTGTGTTCTGCTGAAACCTGTAACCGGGCCTACATAGTCTCACCACCACTGCTCTACTAACAGCTGCCTAGTTTGGAAAAGATCTTTACGCCTACCTAAAATTTATCCCTTAATGGTGTAACTATAGGGTTTTACTGTAATTAATCCTAAGATTGATCCCGAGCGCTGTAGAGCGACGAAACAACCGCTGCAAGGTATGTCCCTGAAGATATACTGTGGCGTTAGGTAGTGTATGAGCTTCCTCGAAGGAGCCGGCTGTAAGAAATATTAGAGTATCGCTATATGCGCCATTGAGTTGTACCCATAGGATATATCGAAGTTCTGTTTGTTAAAGCAATATTGATAGGCCTTGGAAATAGCTTTGCACGTCATATGTGCGTAGGTTTTCAAAGGGCTACACCCTTTCCCTTGACTCAACATAAACGTGCAAGAAATATCCTAATATGGAATAGGTCCCGTTCTTCCTTTGATGGAATGGTCGGAAGAATCCGACGTGATATTCAGGGCAAATAACCGCCAACACCCGTCTCGAGCGCGTTTGGCGAAGCAGCTCCAGGCTGGCAACAGCTGGATTAACAGTCATGCAACATTTAGTCGTGCCATGTCGCTAATTTTCGCGTACCCTTAGTTAATAAATTAGGTACGTTAAAACTTCATCCTCGTAGGTTAGTATTGATCCGTGACATCATTGCCACCAGGCATACTAAGATGATCCAATTACCTATATGGTACGTTGAAGGATGAAGGATTTCAGCTAAAATTAAACCAAGGGACTTATATGCTGTGTCAGTTTATTGTTAAACCCCACGGTATACATTCCAAATGAACATGGAAAAGTTGAATCGATTCAAATTTTCATCTGAATGCCCCATGTTGTTGGAAAAAGTGATATTCTAAACTTCAGGGTCTTGTATGTCGACCCGCCTGAGTCTCTTATACTAATCCTACTCCGGTCTAGTAGTGTGGGTATCTTATTTATAGTACAGCTGGGTCTTATAGAAATAATTGTATTTTCCTTTCCTATTTATAATGAATTAGGCTTGAGGGCAGAGATGATAGGTACTACAAGGGCTACGAGAGCATTAGGCATGACTTTCCCGTAACGATGAGATGCTTAAGGGAGCTTTAGTAACCACGCGAGGCGGGAGGAAAGTTGATAGTGTAACGTAGGTAGATAGATAGGTACTTGATCATTGTCTCTTTTTTACTGTAGCCTCAGGTATCCACCCTGGTGGGATTATCGTGGAAGGATTGCCGCAGATCAACCTGGCGATCTACCATAAGTGGGCTGAACGGCAATGACGTATCATCCAACTGAGCCAAGTTTAAACGTAGGTATAACAAGAGCCGCTAGAGATATTACTTTTTATAGCTGTTCTTTTGGTCAGTGCGGATTTTGGTAGAACCTGCGCCGGGACGCTGAAGAACTACAGGATGAAAAGCCAGGCGGAGATTATCCACACTGGAGAATTGGGAGGGCATCCGTAGCATGAAATGGAGTCTCCTTTGGATTGCAGAGCAGTGGGTTTGTTGATCAGTCTACAAGATTAGGGATGTGTGTAATGAGACTATGGCATCAATCCAAAGCTCACTCCTTCTACGCGAGAGTATTTATAAGGTGATTCTCCCGTCCTTGGAACTTCCAATTCATAGCATCCTCACATCAATCATCATCAAGCCTTCATCAAACTTACATCAGACTCAACACTCAACCGTTCTCCTTCAAAAAAAATCAACTTCACACCCTCCGCCGTTCAAGATGCAGTTCTGGAGCGTCCTTTTCGTCACTTTCCTCAGCGGAAGTGCCCTGGGCCGGGCCATAGCACCGGAGAGTCTTCAGCCAGCCGTCAGAGCAGACTCGGACTCCATCTCCGCCCTCTCCGAGCCCGAAATCGACGCTCGCGGAATTGAGCCAGCGGAGGAAGGCCATCACCTCGTAGCAAGGGCTCGGGTTGACAGATACACCAAGATCGCGAAGGGGGACACACTGAAACTAGCCAACGGCGCGGAGATAAAGGTTGATTCCGCCACGGGGACGTTTGGAACCCCTATCCCTGCCCTTAGCCTCGAGATCGGCCGGGACTTGGATAGTCTGGGAGACCAAGTTGCCCACGATACCGATACAGTAGGTAGCAAGACGAAAGAAAGCCAGCGGGGAAGCATCATCGTGCGATGGAACACAATCAGGGGACCGAGGATTGTGTTCACAACCACAGAAGTCCAAGCTATCATTTTCGCGATCTATAGATGGATGGTCGATGAAAATGCGGGTTTCGCGGATGTCAGGCTGTCGACTATTCATTCGATCATTAGCTTCCAGATTACTGTAGCGTGAGACGTCATATGCAGTATTTAGATAGGGAGGATCTATATCCCATCGTCTGTCGTGGTCATGGAGGGGACTGGCCAATTTCAATCCTTCCTGACCACGGCATCTAGTCGCTCGTTTATTCGGTAGCATAGGTATTCTTCAGGCATGGCGGAGCATTTGTATTTTTAGACACCAACACCAACACCAACACATACATGTACGAAAAACACACATTTCAAAACATGCGTGTCAAGCCCAAGTGACAGGTAGAAAATGCGTGATGAAATATTTAGGGGATTAGATAATACTTGCTTAGGCACTATTTATTAGGTACTCATAAGTTCAAAGAGAATGCTTTTCGATAACACCTTCTTCGGGGGCAAGCCGTTGCTAATAATTGAACCGTCTAAGATATGTACTAGGTTATCGTACTGGATGTTAAAGGATGTACTGGCTTCATATATTACACTTAAACCGTTCCGAAAGTTCTCTAAGGCACAATTATTAAGGATGTAGTTCTTGATAACGGAGTCTGTATTAATCAACTACCTAGGTACCTAAGGTAGATAGTCCAAAGGACCCCTTGAGGTCTCTTCTGAGATACAGAATCAGACATCTTTGTCCTAACCAATAGAACACCCTAGTACTCCCTGGATGTCCCTCTAGTGACATCCATCTACAAAAACCTTAAGATGACCCTTTCAAAGGTCTCTGGCACCAAGCTCATGGCTATCTGTATATCAACCACTTCCGTCTTACCACAAAGCTCAATCTCGTAGTATCTCAAGTCCTAAAGACCATTTCGTAGGGTTTCAGTGCCCCGGTTGAGTCCGCCAAGAAAAGTTTCCCTCCCCCACCCTCCACTATACATCAATTCAACCTCGCGTAAGCAACCCTATCAGTCCTGCGAGCCAAAGACGTTATCTTCGGACATATTCTCATCAGGAGTGTCTTCAGCGTTAGGTCTAGCTGGAGGCGTCGGAGCCGGGGGCGTAGTAACGGGATGCCGACCGATGTGGCCGACGAGTTGAGACGCGAAGGGGTTCGGCAACGGAACACGTGAGGTTGGGTTTGGTGTCTGTACCAGCCGGCGGAATCCTGGCGTTCTTCTACCGCGTCGGGGTCTTCGGGGCGTGGTGTTGGGCCTGGGGCGACTTCGGGATCTTTCCGGAGAATTCAGGCGTATCCTGCGCGGCGGCCGCGGCGTGGCGAATGGGTCATTAAACCTGTTGTTACGGTCCTCGATATCAAGTCTTTCGATCCGGGGTCGGATGGACTCTACTGAGGAGGGAGGGCCTCGGCTGTTGTTACCCGGAGCACGGGGTGTTAGGATACGACGATCACTAGGCGATGGTCGAGGCGGAGTGGTGGAAGGTAAGTGGAATTGGGGAGTGCGAGAAGTTGACGGAGGATGAGGGGATTCCGGAACATGAGGAGGAGTGGTTGTAGTGGTTGTTGGTTGCGAGGCATCTAATAAAACTTTCTCCTTCACAACTTGAGCGGAGTGCTTAGCTTCCTCCACCAGATCCCGCCGCATGTCCAGACGGTACTGTATAATAAAGCGCCGGCACTGCTCCCTCCACCGCCTCATCATAGCCAGCTCCGTGGCGTCAACTATCTCCTGGAGCGTGGCTGTCGGTCGCATCACTTCCTGCCTGATCTGGTCGATGTCCGGCTCGAAGCGCGTGCAGAATGCAGCTCTGGATCCAAGACGCCTGCCACATAGCTCAATGACATGCTGCCATGCATCTTTGAGGCCTTGGAATACGTTAAAGAAGACATGGTCTCGCCGAACAGCTAAGGCACCTGGTGATAGGTTGCCAGGGAGTTGAGGAGGAGGTGTAGGGGACAGGGGTCTCTTCGGTGCAGTGGGGGTTCCCTCTCCTAGATTGTCCTGGCACAGGGTGGACGCTGCTTCGGTTGATGTGGTAGTCACATGGTGGAATGCCACGTCTGGTTGAGAGGGAGTTGGCAGCATAGGCGTCGGGTTGCTCGATTCCTCTTGTGGCGTAGTTTGATTGTCTTCCATAGTCTCATCCAGTGGTGTCGAAGGCGGTTCTGCTGCCGATAAATCACTAGATCTGTCGACGACTACGGCTTCGTGTGAAATAGGTGAAACAGGCTCTGGGGCTTCGTCGCCGTTTGAGTTCTCTTGAACTGGAGTGCTACCCTCTCCTGTGACATCTTTTTGGAGTGTAGTGGGATCGTCCTCTCCTGATACTTCACTAAGACTCTCAGTCGCGGTGTTGGGTTGGGAAACTGTCATGACATGGTCATGTTGAGATCCATCAGCTGGACTGGCGTGCAGTTCAAAATCCGAAGTTGTTTTGACTGGTGAGTCTCCTCGGGGATCCATGGTGTTTTGCTGATAATAGGCTGGATAGCTAGGTATGTAATAGCTAAGGATATTACAATAATCGGAATGCTAGGTAATAAAGATTCTGATATTGTCGGGAGAGTGCAATATGGTTTTGTCTGATCTTTAGTGAAGAGAAGTTATAGCAGGAAGTATTTGTTGACAATTTCTAGAGCACGTTTTTATGCGACGGGATGTGGAAAGTATGCGTTACACTCCACTATCACTACAGCTACAGGATACCTAGATAACAAGCTGTGATGAAGCTGTGTGGATTCTGGGCAGTGGCTATCTTTCTATTAGGATACATGGTCGCTGAGGCACCAGTGCCTATTACGAGGCAGGAGAGAAACGCAGGAGGCATAGAGTTCATTGTATAAACATACATGCCCAAACAATAGTGAAACCCATATATGAAAGAGAGGCACAATTAAATTTGACAACTACCTAGGTACCTACAGGTATGTATCAACTTGAAGACACTATGTTAAGAAACATTATGCGGATAGGGGTATGCGAATTATAATAAAAGAATACGTATGATATATCATTTTTCTGTTGCGTTCCACATATCATCCAATCAACGAGGAAAACCATTAACATTATCGCTCATAAGTACACCATATGACTTGCTATTTACATGTTACCTATTCTGACTACTTGAAGGGGCATAGAACAGCACTACTCTAGAAAGAGAATACCAAGACTCAGTTTCCATCCATCCAATCAGTCATACATTCCCAAGATCTCTCCAATTATACTCTTGAAAATGCCTTGAGGATCGAACTTCTGGCGTACGGCCTTGAATCTCGCTAGGTGATCCGGGTCGAGGTTCTTGGTAGAGTTGGCGAAGACCTCGCGCGTATTCTTGGTCCAGTGAGGCCTACAGGGGAACTCATCGATGAGAGTCTTGGCCAACCTGGGGTCTGTGATTACTCCTATTAGCCCAACGCTCCCTCTCCAAAACAAGTATCATGAACCAGAGTCGACATAGAAAAAATACTTACAAAAGTCTTCATTGAAACGCAGACCATCACCACCGGACGGCTTGTAAGTCGGGAAGTCGAACATGATGGCGCCTTTGGACCAATCGGCACCGTCGGAAGTGTTGTAGGTGACCTGGCCGAGGAAATTGTAGAAAGGTTTACCAAACTTGATGTTGATGCCGCTACGGTATGTGCTCGTCATGATGATGCCTTTCTTTGCCTCGTCGTCGAATGCTTGCCTTACGCGCTTGAGCATATCGTTGGCCTGGGTAATGGGGAACGCGAGCTCGAGAGTCTTGCCGTGCAGGCCTTCATCCCACTCGGGCTTCTGGTCCGGATACAGTCCACCGATTAGGACGTCGTAGTTCCAGCCGTAGACGGGCCACTCCGTGATCGTCTCCCACGTTGTCTTTTCGCGGAAGTTGGGAGCAGACCAAAGTGCGAATGCCGTGGTTTCGAAAAACATATTGGAAGTTGCGAGATATTTACCGCTCTCGAGTGTTGCCTTTGCGACAACGGCTTCGGCATCTGTTATGGAAAAGGTGTTTTGAAATCCTTCCTGGTTGCTAAGGGTAAGCGGAACCTTGTCATAGTATCTCCAATGGAATTTCCTCATATATGGCCACCACTGTGTGGTGTCAGGGTTAACAGATTCTTCAATAGGCCAAGGGTGGAGGTGCGTACCCAGAAGTTCGCTGTAGCATAAGGTGCGATCATTCCGTAAATGTCGCCATTCAGAACATCGTCTTCATCCAACCTGGGATTTCCGTTAAGAGAAGTAGGACATGTTTAAAGGGGCACAGCACTTACGTCTCTTGCTTTGCGAACACCTTGAAATCAGGGTAGATCTTGAACTTCATACGAACAATGACACCCAACAAGCCCAACGAGGTTGAGGCGGCAAGCCAGTCATCGTTGTTCTCGTCTCGTTCAACCGTCACAATGTCACCATTACCGTTAACAATATCCATAGAAAGTACACCAGCCGCGACCATCGAGTCTTCTCGGATAGCGGAACGATGCCCGCCCATCGCCACTGCGCCGGCCATTGTAATGTTCCAGTTGACCAAGGTATATCCCATGGAAGCATTGTTGGCATGGAGATACTCGGCAAACTGGAGGAACGTCACGCCAGCCTCTATGACGACCGTCCCGGACTCGGCGCCCTCCTCGAGCGAGAAATCCGAAATCCCGTTGACAAACTCCGTCCGGACGATGATCGTTTCGGGGTTGTCTGAGCACATAGTATCGTACCTTTATAACAGTTTTAAATTAGATTTTATATTTGTCTAGATCCCGCCAGAAGCACCGAAAAAAATGTCTCTAGGACATAGAACGCAGATCGAGTTGGGCGAGGAGACTTCTAGAATATAGGGGTATAAAGGACGGGAAGTTCTGAAGAACTAGAGCCGTACTCACCACATGTGGCCTTTACCCGATGCCCTCACGGGCGTACCATTGGCAGAAGCATTCTTTACGATGTTTACGATATCATCGACGCTGGTGGCATTGTGGACGAGGGCAACATCGTTGCAAGCAGGAAATCCCTCGCCGTCGAACGTGTTGTACGGTTCAGCCGAGACGATGCTAACGCCTGCGAGGACGAGGCCGGAAATGAGGACGCGATGAAGAGTCTGCATTGCGGAACAGCCGTACGATCATGCCCGTAGGCTCCTTGGCGGCAGTTGGAACAAGCTCAAGCTTAAATTTTCTTGATTGCTTGAGTTCCTGGTAGCCGGGCTGAGAGTCTACCCGAGCTGGTAGCACCTGCGGATATCATGAGCTTTGTATTCATTAACTAGGAAGCGCAATGGTCTCTGTGTTCGATTTCGATTTCCTCGTGATTCTTGTGCCTGCCCTTTCCCGCCATCCTCATCTCCAACTTTCCCATTTCCGGCCTCGTGGATACTGGGGTGCCCTGGCTAGGTCTTTAAAGTCCACGTATCACGACCAAGCAGCTGCTCAGCTTGTACCTGTGGACAACAAGGCCGCCCCTATCCCCTTGCTGGTGGTATGCCTCGGATGTGACGTACATGTCGGCAGTGCACTGGCGCCTGTGACACGATCGTCATCAACACACGGAGCACTTGCCCTGCCCGGCCGGTGACCGCGCCAACGGCCGAGAGATTTCGGCGAGATATCCAGCGACGCCAGGGGGCCCCTTTCAATTCAGCTAGGCTGCTAAGCCAACAAAGGATGCTGTGTGGCCGGGACCCCAACCCCCATATCTCCCCTAAGACGGTCCTACCGACTATAACGGACGAGGACGTTGGCGCCGATGTAACACCCCGCCAATTACGGCAATTGGTGACATAAAAGTTTAGCGGGGGTTGTGACCGGGGTTGCATCCAAGCAGCCAAGGTCCGCCTTGTCGATCATCAGGAGACAATGCATAGAGGTTTGCGGGCGTGACAATGGTGTAAACGAGCATGTTGGCGTATGGGAAACCTAGACGAAAAGAAGATGGTGAAGATTTGAGCGTATCAGCTGGAGAATAATAGTATGTGAATGCAAACGAACAATACTACATCGAACCCGGTGAGCAACCACTAGACCAAGACCGTCTCGTTATTTGGCTGATAATACATAAAATTCTATATTCTGTAGGGATGTTTCAACTTTACTTATGCGGGAACTAAAGAGGCATTCCGTTGGTGGAGGGTAACACGGTCTAAAGAATACGCCGCCTATTCGATGATTTTTCTGCTGGCCATTCCATTAGAAGGATGAGACATTAACATATCGGACGAAAATGACTGACATAATAATACCCGACGTTTTATAATGCAGGTATAAGGCCATTGTAGATGCGATGCAAGGGGCCATAAATGATGAGCGACCTGCCAAGAAAGGTAAACGAATACCGTATGCGCATGGGATGCTAGGGTACCCTCCCTCTTTACTGCCGTCTTATTAGCAGTCGAAGAAATCATGAGCAACCAACTAAATGGTATTAAATAACAAGAACCTTCGATGGGAAACGGTAGTAATTTTATCAGACTGTTCAGGACATTACGGTAGACCGTGTAGTATCTCGGCACAAGTTGACACAAGTATAATTGATTGTAGCGAATTCGGTTCTTTTCGCGTAACATGTTGTCCGTTAAACTGTCGGGTATCACTATAATCTCCAATAAGTTTAAATCACCTCCCACTTCGCAAGCCATCCAATGTTCTGACCCGCGTTCCTGACAACACAGAGTCTGGCAGCAGGGTCTTTTTGGTTCTTATATCGTTTCAGCTCTTCGAGGGCTTTCCTAGCCGATAAACTCCCGATAGCGTCACCTCTCCCGTCCCTAAGGTTGAAGCTCCCAGTCGTTACAAACCCGATTAAATCTCCTTCGTTGGGGCATAACGGGTGGCCGTTGATGTTCTCCGAGTTGGGAGGAAGGGGTGGAAATGGTGCTGGAGGGGCAAGTAGCTGCTGCGCAAGTAACTGCTGTCGTGTCTCTAGATCTAGGTCCCGCTTCATAATTGCTTTTTTCTGTGTGTTACCTTTGGAAGGTATCCGCGACAGCCATTGGTCGCGTATGTTAAATGGCAGCTTACCCTCGACCTTCGAATGAGGAGGAGGGTTTGTAGCTGGTACTTCCGCTTGTGTCGACCCAGCCACAGGTTTTATATCTGGAAGGCGATAAATTCTCGCGCAAGTGGTCGGTACTCCGCGCCCTAGAATCTTGATATTTGCTGTCACTAGAGAAGTCGGAGAAAGTTGTTCTGATGTTGGTGATTGGTAAGCAATAAATGCAGATTTTGAAAGTTGTGTGATACTTTCGAGCGGCTTCACGAGCGCTGCTTGCTCCTCGGTTTGAGAGGCTGATATTGGCTCTTCGTCTCCATCTTTTCCATCAACCACCATCTCGTCCTGCCCATTTGATTTATCCAGAGCGAGAAGCTTCTCGTAATCACAGGCCCATCCTACTCCGACCTCGCCTTTTCGTCCTGCTCCTAGGTCGAGTGATTCCCAATTGACTCGCTTGCCTTTGGGCATACGGTCCCACGCTGCATGTCTTACTTTTCGTTCTTCTAATTCCCAAGCCACACCGGCATGTGTAGCGGGAAAGTCACCGGGGAACCATGGAAGCCCTCTTTCAAAAGTGACGTGTCTGATCTCGTCTAAACCTCCGAACCAAGGGTTGCCACCAGTGGACAAGGGGTAATGCATCAGACTGTACCATATAGGCAGAACGCATTTCCAGGGTAGCATTATTGTCCAGGTGCCAGATGATTGTAAATCTACAGAGTGACGAGAAGCAAGTAGTATTATAGGAATTGGAGGATCAACCATGGTTGGCTCGAGGAGGGTTCCTGGTGCACCTTTCCCACGACGACGGTTAAGGGCCCTTTGAGACGGAAGTCTAGACGCTTTGAATCGAGCGTCCCTATCGAAGAGCTGATGGGGCTTTGTAGCTTCTTCTTTGCGCATTGACGATATGACTTCTAAAAGCGCCATGGATGCGTTCTGATCGGTTGTCTTTGGGAAAGCCACCTGTCGTGGAGGATAGCGGAGGCGTGGGTCTGCGACCGAGAAGGCTAGGAGACAACCAAGAGGTAGAGCGCCTGGATCTTTCAAGCCGGCGAGCGATTCAAACTTTGAAGCATGTGGATCTTTCGACTCGGTTTTCGAAAGGTAGGGCTTGAGCACCCCAAGAAGAGCTTCTGTTGAATCGGGACCAGTAATATCAATGCTTCCGATCTCAAATCTCAGGTCTTCTACGTAAGGCCGAGGATTTTGGCCCTTCGCGAGCCGTAAAACCTCATTGAAGGTTTCTAGAAATGAAGACGGGTGAATACGGATGTATAGCTGTCGAAACCGTTTTTGCTGCTCTACGTGCTCTAACTTTCCTTCCGGATTCCAGATAATAGTGGCTGGGCCGATTACATCATGTATGGCGTCTTTGGTTTTCCTGCTTAATGTTCCAGTCCAGTGCATGGCCCCAGATCTCCAACGCCTGGCCTTATCATTCCACAGAGCTTCCTGTGTAAGTCCTAACGACCGAAGGACATTTTGGATGCTATTTTCGGCTCCAGATAAACCAATTGTGCTCATGTAGCTCATGTCCCAAGCCATTGCACCCTTTTCCCACTGAATACGGTGGGTTGGTCGGTATACTTTCTGCGTTGGCGTAAGGGGAATTGCAAACCTCCATAATGGCTCTTTTGGAGGTGTCATCCTCGCTCTCTTAGCATGCCATAAGTGAGTAGGGAGCCAGGTCTTTGATAGCTGGCGCCTCCTGAATTTCCTAGCGGTAATAACAGGGTTGTTGAGTACATTTCTTCGTATTTTAGGTCTAGCAGCTCTTATGGAGATGGTTTCGTGGTCGGCGCCGGAGCTCTTCAGCTTCTGCAAGCGCTTCCGTTTTGCAAGGATTTCTAGTTTTCGGGCTGTCTCAGCTCGTAACCTGGCTCTGGTGGATTTCGGTTTTCTCATTTTAGAGTTGACAGTTGGAGTGTTGTCCTCTGCCATTTCTCTCTTAGCCCTCCTCCGTAAACGCCTCGGAACTTTCTTATAGTTATGAGCTGCGGCCCTTCGCCTCATTCTGAAGGGCACACGTTGAAATGCCCGACTAGTCTGAGAGGTCCTCGTGCGCCTCATGCTCTCATCCAGAGCATTTATCTCATATGAAAGAGATCCGACAAAGGACTGGATATTAAGTTCACCGCCTTTCAAGGCGGCATGGGACTTTTGAGCCGCAATACTTCTAACTTCATGCATCTTTGGACGCTTTGGTGCTCGATTGCCAGACTCAGAGCCCCTATTCGAATTGCCAGATGCTGCATTTTGCCCTGGAGGATCCTTCCTCTTATTCGACTTAGACTGCGTCAGATTTCCAGAAGTCTCAGGCCTAGGTGTTGGCTTGTTCATTAAAGTAGGCTTCCCGGCTGATTGTCCGGCAGGTTTAGGCTGCGGGGCCTTTTTGGGAGGCATCTTATCTGCGCAAATCCCACGAGCGAGCTATACGATTTCAGACGTGACTCAAGGAATCGGAAGGTCTTCGGGTTAGGATAACTGACGATCGACGATATTGCGGCTATGTGAACCAAAGGTGGGCTCACTATTAAGATTTGTTCCTAAGACAGGCCATGGTTACCTGAGTCGTAATTTTCGTATTCTCGTTACGCCGCGCTTGGTATACGATATTTAGAGGCCTTTGACCACTAAACGCGTATCGGTTTTCGCGTGTGCATGTGCTTGCTTGAAGGTGTGTAAATTTTTAGTGCTTACCATGCCAGGATTTGTGGTGGATCTGGAAGACATCCGCTAAATTTTAAGGTTCCGGTACTCGAATATTGTCGAATTGTTGTACTGGGTACTCACACATTGACCAGCCAAGCCCCAACTTACCGCTAAATTTGGGTCGAAAGATGACGTCGTTAAGTTTTAGCTACTTTTGTCAAAGTATCTTTCTTTTAATGTCCCGTTCGGGTCCGGAAGGTTCACTTAACGAAGGGGGGAAGTAAAGGAGCAATCACGTCGTTGCAACGCCATTTCATTTCAAAATCTCAATATCTCAACTTTTGCCCTATCAGTGATCTATTTCTAGCTATGACAAGCTAGGGTATCCCCCCCTAAAATCAAGGCACCCTTATCTTGAAAATTCGCCTTTCCTCGTTCGTACGATCCGTCACTGCTTTGAACCGATCCGGTGCAGCCGAGACTTAGCTGGGTTGTCATCCATCAAGTTTCGGCCCCAAATCATGACTGCATGCTGTTATCAGTATCAGTACACTACTACTACCGCCAACGCAATCTACTGCTAGTTAGCATGTGCAGCTTTTCTGCCGCTGGGGTGAATGCGGCTTTAATACTATTATGGCGTCCTTGAGTATGTAAGCCCGCAAGCACCGCCCCTGCTGTCGTCGCCCTTCTTCCCATCAGGGTTGCTGTCAAATTATTGCCCTTGAGCCGCATTCACATTCCCAGTTTCTCTTATGTCATTCGTCCCTCACATTCATCCAATTAGCGAAAATGTAACTATATATGTTTTCGACAAGTTGCCATTGTCATGTGTGCCCACATACCTTTTGTATCAACTATTCATAACGGTGACATTCTTTGTTGTCGTGTGTCACATTGATTTCGAGTGTCTCGCGGACCGGAGTTACAAAAGCAATACCTACAATAATGTCTCTTGCTTTTGCTCCGATATCCATTGCTATGCGCTACGAATGTCATAACTTGCCCAAGCTAACATGCGTGTTCTTCCCATAGTTAACAAGGCGCGGAAGGTATACATCTATACACTCACTCTTCTCACATCTTGCGATACTAATACGAGTAGCCGAAATTCGAGCTTCACCTCACCATCTATGACCTAAATAACGTTCCCCTCGTCGCTGGCACCTCGACGGTAAAATGGCACCTACCCAACTCGATCCACGGCGAGCACCGTGGCCGCACGGCGAAGTGCTCCATTGATAAGATCAATCATCGTGTCGTCTACAACTACTCCAAGATCGTACCTCTACGCATTTCTATTGACCGCAACAACCAACTCTCCGAATGTCCCATCGAGTTTGAGGTCACCCAGGAGTTCCCCATGGGAACCGGCGGTCGCGACGAGAAAATCTCCCTCGGCTACGTCCGTCTTAACCTAAGCGAATACGTCGAAGAGAGCGAGAACTTCCCCCGCCGCAGCCTCGGCCACCGCTATAGCACTAGCCTGGACCACGCGCGGATAGGGCAAGGCCTATCGCACCGACGACAAAGTAGTAGCAAGTCGAACGGTGGCAATAGCATCCCCGGCAT